>CACSLK010032525.1:3339731-3359896 GCA_902706635.1 Striga hermonthica | reverse complement strand
AAAAGGTAAACGTCCATATCCTAACTATAGATTCCGCTGCGTTAGGATTTATTTCGATAAAGTTCAATACTGTGCATGTTGTTTGACGTTCCTAATAGAACCCAACAGCTCCATCTCTGCTCTGTAGTAGGTGGGGTAGTACTTCTCACGGATCAGCTCCTTGAGCATATCCCATGTACATCCCGCCTTCTCGCTGGGACGCATGCTCCAATAGGCATTCCACCAGAGCCGGGCATCACCGGTTAGCTGAAGCTGAGCGCAGATTACGCGATATCTGTCTGGACAATCCATGACCTCGAAGATAAACTCAAGGCCCTGAATCCACTCGTCCACGATACGGGGGTCTCCCTGCCCGGAAAATTTCTCAGTGTGATAGTCGTGAAACTATGCGACCACCGTAGCCTGAGGAAGAACTGGGTGATCGGGTTCCCTACGGGGCGGCATCTGCACATTGAGAAAGTTCAACATTTTTGAACACGTGATAATATTCTGACTGATTACTAATGCATACAAATCTCTTGACGAGTTGCCAAAAATGGCCGATAAATACTGACATGAATCCTGAGGAACTCTAGAGTCATATCGGAAGATACTGAATTCTAGAGTCATATCCGAATATACTGAATTCTAAAGTCTGGTCCTGATTTGAGCATCTTAACTAAGTCCTGATCCATAATTTCTGAGCATAGACAAAGTAATATGTTTATAACTGAAAACATAAATCAACACTTACCTGTTGTCGGCGAGGCGTGAGCGTGACGGTTCAGGTTTTTCTGAAAATTACTGACTGAAAAACTTTTCAGAGACGCAGAAACGTGCTCTGATACCAATTGTAACACCTCGCCTTATCGTAAAATCAGAGTGCGTAATTTCGCAAAGTCTTTTAAAAATAAAATCTTTTAATTTGCGAAAACTGATTCGGGGTGCTACCATAAAACGTGACTTATTCTGAAATACCGTTATTTTACTTTTAGCAAAATCTATGGTTTACTGAAAACATTAATTATCTAAAAGTTTGATCAAAAGATAAGTTCGTCAAAACATCAAAAATCAGCGGAAACGTAGTATCATCAAAATATATACAGTCACAAGCATAAAAGTCCTGAATCAACCGTCATCTCACACCCCTGGCCCGACATCCTGACCTGAAAAACATGATAAAAGTTGGGTCGTGAGCACTATAACACTGTGCTCCGTGGAAACTCATACTAAAGTAAACAGTGAATATAATAACATTATCATGATCCTGGTATATACATAACCTGAACATGAAACCGGTAATAACATGAACATGAATTTGATATCATCACGTGAACGTGAACCATGACCGTTACCCCATCTGCCAGCATAAAATGCCAGACACCATGTGCACACTCTAGTGGGCAGACTAGGGCCAATAGAACCCAGAATGGACCGGCAACCATTCCGAGCGGATACTGAACTGATAATACATACCTCAAACATGGTAGAGTAATTATAATCAACGTAATACCCAGTCTGAGTTCCCACCTGATCCGTGAAACTGAAGGTAGTGCTGATGCCTGATCAAACTGAAATATAATATAAAAAATTACTACTGACTATGCTCAGACTGATAAATTAACTGATTAATTATGTTAAGATGCTCTACTGAACGTGACATAATACTTGGACGTAACCGGTATAACCGGAACTGATCTGACATGAACTTACTGAACTGAACTGAACTGAACTGAACCTGAAATTTTAACTGAAATAATACTGAAATCAAGAATCGGGACTGAAACAATAAAATACAGGCTGAACCGGTCCAGCCGGTCTGAACCGGTCTGGACCGGTCTGGACTGAACCGCTGGTTTGCTGAACCGGGCGGTCGACGCTGACTCGGCCAGCGGCCTGCCAAGGCTGCGCGCGTAGGCGCTGCCTGGCGGCTGCGGGCGCTGGCTGACTGGGCTGGGTGCTGGAACGTACGGGCGTGCCACTGGCATGACTGGCACGTCCTGCGGCAACTTGACGCGCAACTGATGACGGATTGAACGCATGCGTGCGCCTGGCGCATCGCAGCGTCGGCTGGGCGCTGCCCTGCGCTATGTGCGCGGTCGCAGGCACTACTGGCACTGCTGTGCGCCACAACAGGCACTGGGCGTGCACGCACGAACACTCGCGTGCACAACTGACTGGCTGGCGTGCCGCTGGGCACTGCCAAAAACTGTCACTGCGGAAAGGCAGCACGCAAACCTCGCGGGCCTGTGCGCACGCTGCCAGTCGCGCTGGTTGACTGATGCGGACACGGAGAGAAGACTCAAGAATGCAGCAAGTCGCGCGTGGCATGCGCGAAGGAGGTTAAGTCGCCGTGCCAGCGAGGTGCAATATGCGGACGGACGCGCGCGCACGGGAGACGACGCGCGCGACACTATTGGGGACGGACGCGGGTTTGAACGCGCAGGGACGAGGTGCACGTGCATACTAACCTAGGCGCACGAGGATTAGGCAACGCGGACGCGGGGCAAGACGGTTTGGGGCGCAAGGAAGAAATAAGTTAAATAGCTTGATTAATATTTTATTTCCTTGTTTTCTAGTTTGAATAGGATACTTAATATTTTATTGCTTTATTAGAGTTATAGTTATATTAGGATTAGATCTAGTTGATGGCTATATAAAGGCCCTTCCTCTTGTTAATTTAATTATTCAGAAATCAATACAAAAATCCGAACATTTGTTCAAACTCTTTGCTCTAGTTTTCCTTCTGATTTCTATTTCAATTATAATCGTTAGAAAGGCTGCGAGTGTGGGACTTCCTAACACCTATCGAACGATTTAAGGCGTGGGAGCGGCTTGTCGGCAATCGAGACACACGGTCTTCATCATTGGTGCTTTCATTGAGAGGTGTTAGATCGTGTGTTTTTCTTCTTCCCCATTCTATTTTAATTTTTCTTTCTTAATTTTCGTTCGTTCAAAAAAAAAAAAAATCGTCAAAAGCCGAAAAAAAAAAATCAAAATTAGTCCGGGAAGTCGAGAACGTAGGCAAGCAAGGAAATATATGGCCAATCGAGAGTTGAAAGGAAGAGTCGAAGGGTTGGAAGGCCAATTCAGAGCCATAAGTGAGAGCATGGAGGGTCGGTTTGGTTCGCTCGATGAAGGACAGACCACCACCAATGCTACCGTGGCTCATCTCGAGCAGCGCCTGGAGGAGGTATTGCGTGGGTTCCAGCGACAGCAAGATCAACCACGGCTGAACGCACGCGAGCGTCTAAGACAACAGGAGCAGCAGCGAGCCGAGCACCACCCCGACGAGGAGGAAGAGTACGAGCAGCGGTCGCAGGCGTCGAACGTTCATGAGCGACCACGCGTCGAGAAGCCGAGGCTCGTGCTCTCAACGTTCACGGGAACCAATCCAGATGCTTGGCTGAACAGGGCAGTGCAATTCTTCGACTTAAATGAGATGCCGCAACGTGACTGGGTTCGTTATGCCGCGTACTATTTAGATGGTGAGGCCAACGTGTGGTGCAGTGGCTCACGCGCGTGTATCGCGGGCGGCAACAACCAATCCGTTGGGATGATTTTGAACGAGAGCTCCTTACGCGTTTTGGAAACTTGAACTATCATAACCACGACGAGGCGCTAACTCGGATCTGGCAGACGGGGAGTGTACGTGACTACCAAAAGGAGTTCGAGAGATTGGCGTGCCGGGTTCGCGGGTGGCCGAAGAGCGCGCTTGTTGGCGCGTTTGTTGGAGGGCTTAGGTATGATCTCACGGCTGAAGTGCGGTTGGAGAGGCCGGAGACCATGCATAAGGCCATGGAAGTTGCTAGGAGACGGGAGGATCACTTGGCCGCAACTCGAAGGGGACGGGCGGATTATCGTGTCCCGGAGCCGCGGCGTGTGCCGGCGACCATGGGCGCATCTAGTGCGAACGCGAGGCCGCCGGGCACATTTAGACCCCCAGCAACTGAGGTGAAGTGGTTGACGGAGGAGGAGATGGCGCGGAGACGTGAAAGGGGCTGTGTTTTTGGTGCGAGGAAAAGTACACGCCGGGACATCGGTGCAAGCAGAATTTCTTGATCGAGTTCGTGGACACGGATGACGAGGAGCCGATGATCGAGGAAGAACGGGAGGTGGAGGTCGAGGTGCTCAATGACGAGGCCGAGATCTCAGTCCATGCGATGGCGGGTACTAAAGGCCCGAGGACTATGAAGTTACCGGCGTGGTTGAAGGATCGGCGGGTTACGGTACTCGTGGACAATGGGTCGTCGCACAATTTCATTAATGCGACTCTCTTGCACAAACTCAAGTTGCCCACGACCACGATTGAGCCGTTCGAGGTTAGGGTGGCGAATGGTGAGCGCTTTTGGTGCTCGGAGATGTACCGGGGCGTGCCGATCAAGTTAAAAGGAGTGACGGTGAAGGCGGATTTGTTTGCCTTACCTTTGGTGGGACCGGATGTGGTGCTTGGGGTGTAGTGGCTCGAGAGACTAAGAGATGTGACAACTAATTACCGGAAAGGTGTGATGAAGTTCGGGGCCGGTGATCAGCTCGTTACCTTGAAGGCTAGTGAAGGAGCAACCAAGGAGGTTGGTCTAAAAAACATCGAGAAGGTGTGGCGAGGTTTGGACAGTTGTACACTGTCGTGGTCGAGCAGACAGGCAAGGACGCGGAGGTGGTCGAGGAGTTTGACCTAGTGGTCGAGGAGAGGCAGCTCATGGTACGTGAGGAGTTCAACCAAGTGGACGAGGAGAGGCAGCGCGAGGTGTGTGACTTGCTAGAGGAGTTCGACCAGGTCCTCGACGAGCTCAAGGGACTACCGCCACACCGAGAGTTCGACCACCGCATACCTCTAGTCGAGGAAGGTCGAGCAGTGCACGTGCATCCGTATCGATACACACACTTCCAAAAGACGGAGATCGAGTGGCAGGTGGGCGAGATGCTCGAGTCCGAGCTCATTCAGCATAGCTTGAGCCCGTTCTCGTCACCGGTGTTGCTCGCAAAGAAGAAGGACGGAATTTGGCGGTTCTGCACGGACTACCGCGCTCTCCATGCAGCTACTGTGAAGGATCGCTTTCCCATTCCGAGTGTCGACGACATGCTGGACGAGTTGGATGGCACGCGTTACTTCTCTAAGCTCGACCTACGCGCGGGCTACCATTAGATCAGGTTGGCCAAGGAGGACGTGCCCAAGACGGCTTTTCGTACGCACCAAGGGCATTATGAATATCTCGTGATGCCTTTTGGTATGTGCAATGCGCCGTCGACATTTCAGTTTGCGATGAATTCAATCTTCAAGGAGTACCTTCGTAAGTTTGTGTTAGTATTCTTTGATGACATTTTGGTGTACTAAAAAATATGGACAGATCATCTCGAGCACTTGCGAGTTGTTTTGAAGATTTTGGCGGCTAACTCATTTTATATCAAGCCGTCCAAGTGCTCGTTTGCTCAAGAGGTGGTCGAGTACCTTGGGCACTTTATTTCTCATGATGGTGTCAAGGTGGACCCAAGGAAGATTGAAGCGATGGTGGGATGGCCGAAACCCACAAGCTTGACTCAGTTGCGAGGGTTCCTTGGTCTAACGGGCTACTATCGGAAATTCGTAAAAGACTATGGGACCATCGCGAAGCCATTCACAGAGATGACGAAGAAGGGAGCATTCAAGTGGACAGAGGCGAGCGAGAAGGCTTTCGAGGAGCTGAAAGAGGCCATGACGACCACGCCCATTATCGCGATGCCGAGGTTTGATGTATTGTTCGAGATCCACTCGGATGCGAGCGACATTGGGATCGGGGCGGTTCTAGTAAAGGAAGGACGACCCTTAGCTTATCTCAGCAAGGCTCTCGGACCGGCGCGCTTAGGGTTGTCCGCGTACGTGAAGGAAATGATGGCCGTGGTCGAGGCCGTGCGCGTATGGAGGCTGTATTTGCTTGGGCGACACTTTCGGATTGTCACGGACCAACAGCCGCTCAAGCACTTGCTCGAGCAAAGGATAGTGACGCCCGAGCAGCAGAAGTTCGTGTCCAAATTGATGGGGTTCGACTTCGAGATAGTATATCAGTCCGGTCGCCAGAACACCGTGGCCGACGCATTGTCTCGTCGGGAAGACGTGGCCGAGCTCGACGCAGTGACGGGGCCGACATGGGCCATTTGGGCCGAGCTTCGGAAGGCACAAGACGCGGATGCACATTGCCGGGATGTGATTGAGAAGCTGAACGTGGGACACGACGAGGACGAGGACCATGACATGCACGATGGCTTGCTCCTTTATCATGGGCGAGTCGTCGTGCCCGAGGCTGGATCGTTGCGCGAGGACATCATCCGACACTTCCACGACTCGAAGTTTGGAGGACACTCAGGAGTGTTCCGGACGTGGATGAGAATTGTAAGAACTTTTTATTGGCCGGGGCTGAGGGGTGACGTGCGCAACTATGTTGGGCGATGTGATGAGTGCCAACGCGCTAAGGCGGACGCACGTCGACCAGGTGGGCTGCTCCAACCTTTGCCGGTCCCTGCACGAATTTGGGAGGACATCACCATGGATTTTATCGAAGGGTTGCCACGCTCGAATGGGTTCAATGGAGTTATGGTGGTAGTCGACCGCCTTACCAAGTATGCGCATTTTATTCCACTTACTCATCCCTACACGGCTAAGTCTATAGCAAAATTGTTTGTTGAATATGTGATGAAGTTGCATGCGGTACCACGGTCGATTGTGTCCGACCGGGATCAGATATTTATGAGTAGTTTTTGGTCAGAGTTCTTTAAATTGCAGGGAACCGAGCTAAGTATGAGCTCGGCTTATCATCCACAAACCGACGGACAGACAGAGGTGACCAATCGCACGCTCGAGCAGTACCTTAGGTGCTATGTGCATCAGTTCCCAAAGCGGTGGGAGGACTATTTACCTTGGGCCGAGTATTGGTATAACACCACTTACAATAGCTCGACTAAGGCAACGTCGTTCGAGTTGGTGTACGGATGCAAACCGCCGACGATCGTGAGTTACTCGATGGGGAGTGCCGTGAACGGTGAGGTCGATCGAGAGTTGGTCGAGCGCAACTTGATGTTGCGAGAACTAAAGCGGACGTTGGAAGGCTCAATCAATAGGATGAAGGCGTATAATGATGGCAAGCGGCGCGACGTGGAGTTCGAGCCCGGGGACTGGGTATACTTGAAGCTGAGGCCGTTTCAGCAAAGGACGGCCGCACAAAGGACCGCGACCAAGCTCGGAGTTCAATATTACGGGCCTTATAAAATTTTGGCCAAGGTTGGGAAGGTTGCTTATCGACTTGAGTTGCCAGACGATTCCCATATTCATCCGATTATACACGTCTCACAACTCAAGCAACGACTCGGCGAGACGCACACAGCAAAGGATCGACTACCCGCGGTCACGTCGGACGGGCAGGCTATGGTGCGGCCGAGCCGTGCGATGGAGTACCGACAAGTCAAAAAGGCTGGAAAATATTTTTGGGAGGTGCTTGTCGAATGGGAAGACTTGCAGAGTAAGGAAGCGACATGGAAAAGTTGGGACGAGATGCGCGAGATGTTCCCCGATTTCTTCCTTGAGGACAGGAACCACTTGAAGGGGACGGGAATGATGCGGACACAGCAAGAAGACTCAAGAATGCAGCAAGTCGCGCGTGGCATGTGTTGGTGTTATATACTTAAGTTTTGCTTTAGTGGATATTACACTTGTTATTCCTTGATGAATGAGAATTATGTTTGGTTAAATAAGTTTCACGTTCTGTTTTTTTGCATGTAGATAAGTGGGTCGTCATCGGGCGTACCGAAGATCACTATATAAGTTACTTGCGAAACAAGAATCGTTGGTTCACAACCTAGATGGAATTGAACAACCCATCGGAACGGTTGTAGTGTCAACCGTACGGTTTGTCTTGACCGATTAGTTGCGCTAGTACATTTATGTATTGAACAGGATCCCAGAGAGGGATGTTCGTTTAATACTGACCGTCGTAAACGAACTAGGCCTCAGTTAATTATTGCGTGCTCTTAACCCGTAAGATATTAAATAGACATGTGCACATAATTGTTGTTGTTTTGATTCTTTGGGTGAGATCCAAACCGGGTCGACATACTTAATGAATTGGGTAATGACATTATGTGTTCGATGTGCTATTAGGATATTTACGGTCACCATGTGCGTTAGTATGATGATGTCCCCGAAGTGAGTTCATGAAGGAATATTATGCTAAACCCTGCAGGTGGATTTATTCCGGCATAATATGAATGCTATGAGCGAGCGCTAGCTTCGGTAATATAATATATTAATTAATTCTTGATTATCAGTGATCGAATTAATTAATGGACATTATATCTTAAACATGGGGAGGTAAATCGGAAAATTATAATAAGGAGTCTCAAATTTAATTTGGGATAGGTGAGGGGAGTGCAATAATATTATTGTGGTGGACTTTAATATTATTAATATATTAATTGTGGGGTTGCTCCACAGTATTAATATATTAGAAGCCCTTATCCTATTCTCCTTAGGGTCCCTACTGTAGCTCTATATATACAGCATTAGGCTCTTGGAAGAGAAGAGACAAACCCATCAGCTCTATATTTCGTCCGCTTCTCTCTCTCTCTCTCTTTCCAAGGAGTTCTTCTATTTCTTGTGTTCCACTGATACAAGATCTAGAAAGCTATTTGAGAATACAGTAGAAGATCTTAAGGTATATAGAGATTCCAATCATACATCCAAACCGGAGACCAAATGTAACGCCCCGTTATTTTTAAGTGAAAAATAACAATTTATTTTTCCAAAGTCAATATAAGAGTTAATTTTTCAAAAATCAATTTAAAGATTTATATAACGAGCGCTACTCGAAAATTCACATAACCACAGTTAAGATCACACTTAACTAAATGGTGAAAACAACCATCTAGATCATAATTCGTCTCATGTCTACAATCAATCATGCTCTAACAGATATTCAGCCATATAAAATAATTCAGTAGTCATAACATAATAAAATTTCAAGTTCAAATCCCAAACATGGTAAAATCTCCAAAAAACAAAAATAATCATGCTGACAACAGAATAGATATTAGATAAAAGCGGAAGCAGGTAAAACAGTTCAATAGCACATAATGACCCTGCCTCGCTCGTCTTAATGCCACGGCCACCAGCTCAACCTGAAAAGAGATATAATAGTGGGGGTGAGCGAACACTTGCTCATCGTGGGAATACCATGCAGTATAATTAATATAAAGACTTAAAATCATAATCGCAGTATGAACATAAATCGACTAGTCTACCCTCCCTAAACACAGCCACGCTCATGTGATCACACCTATCCTATCAATCTCGAAAAAAGATAGGAAACAAGCCGTCCCCACGAAAAAGACGGGAGCCGTCCCCACGAAAAAGACGGGAGCAACCGCAGACATACCGTCACACGGACTAAGCTCTCTAAAGGCTAGAGTTAGGCCTCATAGACTACCGGTTCACATGCATACATAGATTATCAAGCCAAACATTTATAGAAATTAACATACATGGTAAGGTTTATCAACACCCATCTGATCAGTTGCAAAAGATTAATCACACGATCGGTTGTAGGTAAACTGAGGCTCGACTCCTCAAACACCTACAATTAATTAAGATAATATTCAAAAATATTTATCTTGAAGAATCGAGAATTTCAATGAGAGATCATACTTAGTCGAAAAATTATCGACTAAGTAGCTCGTGAAATTCTTTTTGTGGAATGGAACTCTCAAAATTTAGGAAAAACTTAGAGAAATAATCTGAAAAGGCTAACAATGGTTTCGACACCAAAACGAATTGAACTCCTACCCCAGCTGGGACACTTAGATGTATCAACGAAATACAAGAATCGTTAATATCATACTAAGAATGATCATATTTAATCTGCACTTTCTGCCAAAAGCGGAATCAATATTATGCTAAACTAAATATCCGAAATTTCTATGTTCTCTTTAAATTAATAGGATAAATAAATAAATGACATTTGCATGCAATACAGTATGTCAGTCACTTAATATGCATAACTTAAGATACTTTGAATAGATGTACTAAAGAAAAATATCAATTATAAGCATTTGCATAGAATGTTGCCCAACTATAACTCCATTACCTGTACGTCCTAGCAAATTAGATTAATAGTAGCAGCATGCATTTTCAAGCACTGATCTTAAGTTGATTGAATTTGACCAAACTCTATTACTTATTTTCTTAATAAAACTCTATGCAAATATACCATCCACCCACAGTACAATTTCACATCAAAAACCAACTATTCCTTCCCACAGCAAACACAAAATTTTCAGAAAAAATAAAATAAAATAAAAGTAGAATGATTATTTTACAGAGTTTGGGAGATACTTAAAAACGGGATTTTTAGGCTCGAGAATAAAATGACGGGTTTAACCCCATCATCTACGCCAACAAGAGACTCGACAAAAAGACAACAAAAAGACACGAGAGTTCCAGTTCACGCCAAACGAATCTCACGAATCTGATAAATAATCCAAAGCAACAACGAAAAATAATAAATGATTCACCGAGTATGAATCTGATCTAATGATTTACAGCACAAGCACAAAATATACGAGGAGGGGATTCTAAATATACCGTACTTCACGGAAGCTACAAGAAAATCGGATGAAACGGGAAACACGACGTTGTTCGCTTGCAGCCTGGACGTTGACGGGCTTGTTCGGTGAACGACGTGGCTTATCGAACGAATTTGCCGGCACTAACGGTCGAAGGCCTTCTTGAGCGTGGGGACGGTGATGTAACTGAGGGCTAGGATGATAATGCTTTGGAGGACGGCGAATGAATTTATTTTATTTTTTTTAGTGTTTAGTGTCCAGCGTTTCAGATAGAAAGAAAATATGGAGTGATGTTTTCTGATAACTCTCAGTGCAAACGAGAGGAAAACGTGTGAAATAGATGGCTTATAATGAGAAAATAAAAAGGGAAGCCAAGGAGATTTACGTTACAAAAATTAGTGCTAATCTAATGCACTAAATTAATGAAAAATAAAACGGTACATGAGGGATGTTCAAAGGTTGACCCAAATCCTTCCATAATAAGCTTGGCACACATTTGAATATTAAAAAAGGATGATTAAGATTGAATATTAACTAATGCAAAATTTGATTTAACAATTGCACAGGACGGTTTAAGGGTCTCATTTGGTCCGAGAATATGAGCATCAATGGGTCACAAAATGAATATCCGGTGTTCGGGTCGAAATGGCTCGTAAACGGATGCAAACGGATTAAATTTGGTTTACGCGATTAAACCGGAATTCACCGAAATAAAATTAAAATTCAAACAAATTAAATCCTAATAATTCTAATACATAAAAAAAATAAATAATTGCATATATTCACATAGATAATGGCACATAGCATTTAATTAAATTAACAGATAAAAGAGACGAGCAATTAACATCATTACCGGCAACCAAATAACGCAAAGGCAAATAATCAATAACAAGCAAATAAAAAAAAAATATAATATTCAGAAAACTCTAATAAACGAACAGGGCGCTACAATCTACCCACCTTAAAAGGAATTCCGACCTCGGAATTCGAAAGAAAGAAAAAAAATCAATCCAACTAGAATACAAAAGAGTACAAAAGGGATCAAAAAGCGAAGTTCGGATATCTCCTCCAAAGCTCGGCCTCGATCTCCCAAGTCGCCTCAGTCTCGTCGTGTCGGCTCTAAAGCACCTTCACCAAACTCACTGCCCGGTTCCTCAGCTGATGGACCTTCCGGTCCAGTATGGCAACCGGCACCTCCTCATAGGTGAGGTCTCGCTCGACCTGCAGCTCGCCGAAGTCCACCACATGGTCGGGATCATGTACATATCTACGCAGCATGGAGACATGAAATACATCGTGCACTCCCGACAAGTCCGGTGGCAAAGCTAGCCGATACGCCAAGCCTCCGACTCGAGCAAGGATCTCAAAAGTCCCGATATAGCGAGGCCGAAGCTTCCCCTTCTTCCCGAAGCGAATCACACCCTTCATGGGTGAGACCTTCAGGAAGACATGATCACCCACCGCATACTCGTGCTCTTGCCTCTTCCGGTCGGCATAAACCTTATGCCGCTCCTAGGCAGACTTGATCCTCTTCCGGATCTCATCAACCTGAGCCGAAGTCGTGCGAATAAAATCCGGGCCCATAATCGTCCTCTCTCCAACTTCATCCCAATAAATGGGAGTTCGCACCTTTCGCCCGTACAAAGCCTCGTATGGTGCCATCTTGATTGAGGAATGATAACTGTTATTATAAGCCAACTCAACCAATGGCAACGAATCCTCCCAGGTTAGGCTGCGGTCCAAGACCACAGCCCTAAGAATGTCCTCCAAGTACTGGATCGTCCGCTCTGACTGACCATCTGTCTGAGGATAAAAAGTTGTACTGTACTCCAGCCTCGTCCCCATGGCTCGGTGCAGAGTCCTCCAGAACTGACAAGTGAACCTAGCGTCTCGGTCGGAAACAATCTCCACGGGCACCCCGTGAAGTTTAACAATCTCATCTGCGAACAACTTGGCGTAATCACTGGCCTTCATCGTCGTTCGGACGGGCAAGAAGTGGGCAGACTTCGTAAGTCGATCCACAATCACCCAGATAGAGTCGTGTCCCTTCCTCGACCTCGGTAAACCTACCACGAAATCCATGGTAATGCACTCCCATTTCCACATGGGAATCTCAAGCGGACCCAATAGGCCTCTCGGTTTCTGGTGTTCAGCCTTCACTTGCTGACACACTAGACAATCATTCACAAACCTCGCCACTTGGCGCTTCATACCGCGCCACCAAAAGGTCTTCCTCATCTCCTGGTACATCTTCGTGCTACCAGGGTGAACAGAATAAGGGGCACTATGAGCCTCCTTCAGAATCTCGCGTCGCAGTTCCCAAACTTTCGGTACACAAAGTCGACCTTCGAAGAGTAAAGCACCGTCAGTTGAAACCGCAAAACCTCTAATTTGTTCAGCTAATGCCAACTCTTTCATCCGGCAAAGGAATCGATCTTTCGGCTATTCTGCAATTATTCTCTCTCGGAGAGTCGACCCCACAACTAATGATGCCAGCACACCACTAGGTCTCGGAGCTGACTCCACTATCTCTAATCTCAGCCGTTCGAAATCCCGGACTAACTCTTCCTCTCGGGTAATCATGAAGTTCAACGCACCGTGGTTCCTCCGACTCAACGCATCGGCGACCACATTAGCTTTTCCTGGATGGTAGTTAATTGTGCAATCGTAGTCCTTCACGAGCTCCAACCATCTTCGTTGCCGCATATTGAGCTCCTTCTGGGTGAAGATGTACTTCAGGCTCTTGTGGTCAGTAAAGATCTCGCACTTGCCTCCGTAAAGGTAGTGCCGCCAAATCTTCAAGGCGTGAACCACTTCTGCAAGCTCCAGGTCATGGGTCGGATAGTTCACCTCATGAGGCTTCAATTGCCTCGATGCATAAGCTACAACCTTTCCTTGCTGCATCAACACACAGCCCAGACCCATCTTCGAAGCATCGCTATAAATAGTGAACTCCAAAGTCGGATCCGGTATGGTCAACACAGGCGCGGATGTGAGTCTCTCCTTCAACTCCAGAAAGCTTGACTCACACTGAGGGCTCCACACAAACTTGGTATTCTTCTTGGTTAAGTTCGTCAACGGCTGGGCCACTTTCGAGAATCCCTCGATAAAACGTCGATAATATCCTGCCAGTCCCAGAAAACTGCGAATGTCACTAGCATTCTTCGGCGTCTCCCATTTACTGATGGCCTCAATCTTCCCTGGGTCTACCTCGATTCCACGGGCCGTGACAATGTGGCCTAAGAAAGCCACCCTATCCATCCAAAACTCACACTTCGAAAATTTCGCGTAGAGCTTTTCCCGACGAAGAGTCTCTAGCACTATCTTCAAATGTTCTTTATGCTCCTCGATGTCTCGGGAATATATCAAGATGTCGTCAATGAAGACGATGATGAAGCGGTCCAGGTACGGGTGGAAAACACGGTTCATCAAGTCCATGAAGACCGCAGGGGCATTACTCAACCCGAACGGCATTACCACGAACTCGTAATGGCCATACCTAGTCCGAAAGGCAGTCTTCGAGACATCGGACTCCTTGATCTTCAGCTGATGATAACCAGACCGCAGATCGATCTTGGAGAAGACACTGGCTCCTCTCAACTGGTCAAAGAGATCCTCGATTCTCGGCAAGGGATACTTGTTCTTGACCGTCAAATTGTTCAGCTCACGATAATCGATGCACATCCGCATCGAACCATCCTTCTTCTTTACGAATAGCACAGGCGCTCCCCAGGGTGAAACACTCGGTCGGATAAAACCAAGGTTCAACAGCTCCTGGATTTGCGTCTTGAGTTCTTGCAACTCCTTCGGTGCCATTCGGTAAGGGGCCTTCGAGACAGGTCCGGCTCCAGGTAGCAAGTCGATGGTGAATTCAACTTGCCGGTTAGGCGGTCCACCTGGCAATTGGTTGGGGAAAACATCGGGGTACTCACATACAATTGACACATCCCTTGGTGATGCCTTCTTCTCTTCCCCTTCTCCGATCATGCTCACTAAGTAGCCTTGGCAGCTACCCTTCGATATTCCCTTCATGGCCTTCAGAGAGGAAATGACTTTCGGTACAGTCCTCGACTTGGCGCCGTAAAACACGATCGAATCTCCATTGGTTGGGTGAAGCGTGACCTCCTTCTCCAAGCATCAGATGTCGGCGCGGTAATGAGTGAGCCAATCCATGCCGAGAATCACATCGAAGTCCCGCATGTCAATAATATAAGTGTTGACCTCCAAGTTCCTGCCGCCGATATTAACTTGCAAACCTCGAACCATTGAATTAGTAGCAATCGTCTTTCCCGAGGCTAGGCTAACCTTGAGAGCGTCGACCTTACTGACATCCCTAATTCCTAAGGCCTCCAAACAACTTGATGAAATGAAAGAATGCGTGGCACCAGTATCACATAGGGCAAAGACAGGCACGTTGGAAATAGAAAGCATGCCAGACATGGTACCTGTGTTGTTGGCGGCCTCGTCATTGGTGAGAGCGTAAACTCGGGCCTGGGCCATGGGTCGCTGCTGGTTCTGTTGCTGATGCTGCGGTGGCTGCTGGTACTGAAGTTGCTGCTGGTGCGGTCCGAGATTCTCTCTCTGTGGCTCAGGGCACTTGTGAGCAAAGTGTCCGAGACGATGACAGTTATAGCATGTCTTTTGGGCAGCGAAACACTCTCCTGCTGCATGGAACCTACCGCATGATCCACATCTCGGCTGTCCTCCCGGAACCTGCTGAATTGGCTGAGCTCTCACTGACTTCTTGCCGGTATCTGGGCGCTTAGACTTTTTATGGCCCGAGTGATGGTCATTCCTCCTCTTGTGCGAGCCAGAGGAGGGCTGGGCAGAGATAGCTGGCTGAGTGATGATAGCAGTCTGACGAGGCTGGGAATGGTAGTAGGAAGGGACGGGGACAACCGGGGTCATGCAACTCTCAATCTGTTGAGCACGGATGACAGTGTCTACGAAAGGGAGATCCCCATGACTCGCCACTAAAACACGGATATCCTGGCGAAGCCCGTCTCGGAACTTACGAGCCTTTCTCCCTTCAGTGTCAACCATGTGCCGAGCAAAGGCACTCAAACGGGTGAAGGCCCGGGAATACTCATCGACTGTAGAGGCATCCTGCTTAAGATCATAGAACTCTCGCTCCTTCTGGTCACGATAGCTCTTGGGAAAGTACTTGTCCGTGACAATCTCCTTCATTCTTACCCAAGTGAGGGTAGTCCGCTCAGCTTCTGGCCTCAAAACCCAATAGTGAGTCCACCAATCAGCGGCATCACCCTCCATCTGGTATTCGGTACACTCAATGCGCTGGGCATCCGAGCATCGGAGAACGGTGAAGATCTTTTCTAGCTTACGGAGCCACTCCGTTAAAGCTGCTGGACCCTCCACTCCCGAAAAAGGTTGGGGGACGCATGTTCTGAAACCGTTCAATCGTGCGGCCATGATCTTCACCCTGAGTGGGTGGAGCCTGCTGAGCATGTGGATCTCTACGAGGACCCATATCTATAAGACAAGTTGGAACTTAGCACAAACTCAACCACTAAAGTTCAAATTAATCAAATGAAAGGTGGATAAATTCCTAAGCCCCAAATCAATATTTAAATAAAATAAACAACACTCATACCTTGAGCTGGCGTGGCTGGACGAAGCGAGGGGTCATAAAATAAATACATAAACAACTTCAGAAGCAGTCTACAGAAACGTAAACTTGCTCTGATACCATACTGTAACGCCCCGTTATTTTTAAGTGAAAAATAACAATTTATTTTTCCAAAGTCAATATCAGAGTTAATTTTTCAAAAATCAATTTAAAGATTTATATAACGAGCGCTACTCGAAAATTCACATTACCACAGTTAAGATCACACTTAACTAAATGGGGAAAACAACCATCTAGATCATAATTCGTCTCATGTCTACAATCAATCATGCTCTAACAGATATTCAGCCATATAAAATAATTCAGTAGTCATAACATAATAAAATTCCAAGTTCAAATCCCAAACATGGTAAAATCTCCAAAAAACAAAAATAATCATGCTGACAAGAGAATAGATATTAGATAAAAGCGGAAGCAGGTAAAACAGTTCAATAGCACATAATGACCCTGCCTCGCTCGTCTTAATGCCACGACCACCAGCTCAACCTGAAAAGAGATATAATAGTAGGGGTGAGCGAACACTTGCTCACCGTGGGAATACCATGCAGTATAATTAATATAAAGTCTTAAAATCATAATCGCAGTATGAACATAAATCGACTAGTCTACCCTCCCTAAGCACAGCCACGCTCATGTGATCACACCTATCCTATCAATCTCGAAAAAAGATAGGAAACAAGCCGTCCCCACGAAAAAGACGGGAGCCGTCCCCACGAAAAAGACGGGAGCAACCGCAGACATACCGTCACACGGACTAAGCTCTCTAAAGGCTAGATTTAGGCCTCATAGACTACCGGTTCACATGCATACATAGATTATCAAGCCAAGCATTTATAGAAATTAACATACATGGTTAGGTTTATCAACACCTACCTGATCAGTTGCAAAAGATTAATCACATGATCGGTTGTAGGTAAACTGAGGCTCGACTCCTCAAACACCTACAATTAATTAAGATAATATTCAAAAATATTTATCTTGAAGAATCGAGAATTTCAATGAGAGATCATACTTAGTCGAAAAATTATCGACTAAGTAGCTCGTGAAATTCATTTTGTGGAATGGAACTCTCAGAATTTAGGAAAAACTTAGAGAAATAATCTGAAAAGGCTAACAATGGTTTCGACACCAAAACGAATTGAACTCCTACCCCAGCTGGGACACTTAGATGTATCAACGAAATACAAGAATCGTTAATATCATACTAAGAATGAACATATTTAATCTGCACTTTCTGCCAAATGCGGAATCAATATTATGCTAAACTAAATATCAGAAATTTCTATGTTCTCTTCAAATTAATAGGATAAATAAATAAATGACATTTGCATGCAATACAGTGTGTCAGTCACTTAATATGCATAACTTAAGATACTTTGAATAGATGTACTAAAGAAAAATATCAATTATAAGCATTTGCATAGAATGTTGCCCAACTATAACTCCATTACCTGTACGTCCTAGCAAATTAGATTAATAGTAGCAGCATGCATTTTCAAGCACTGATCTTAAGTTGATTGAATTTGACCAAACTCTATTACTTATTTTCTTAATAAAACTCTATGCAAATATACCATCCACCCACAGTACAATTTCACATTAAAAACCACCTATTCCTTCCCACAGCAAACACAAAATTTTCAGAAAAAATAAAATAAAATAAAAGTAGAATGATTATTTTACAGAGTTTGGGAGATACTTAAAAACGGGATTTTTAGGCTCGAGAATAAAATGACGGGTTTCAAGGTTCGAACGAAAGACACGGACGACAATACAACGACGGTTCTAGAATAACCAAGACTCGAAAACTAGTTTAACCTCATCATCTACGCCAACAAGAGACTCGACAAAAAGACAACAAAAAGACACGAGAGTTCCAGTTCACGCCAAACGAATCTCACGAATCTGATAAATAATCCAAAGCAACAACGAAAAAGAATAAATGATTCACCGAGTACGAATCTGATCTAATGATTTACAGCACAAGCACAAAATATACGAGGAGGGGATTCTAAATATACCGTACTTCACGGAAGCTACAAGAAAATCGGATGAAATGGGAAACACGACGTTGTTCGCTTGCAGCCTGGACGTTGACGGGCTTGTTCGGTGAACGACGTGGCATATCGAACGAATTTGCCGGCACTAACGGTCGAAGGCCTTCTTGAGCGTGGGGACGGTGATGTAACTGAGGGCTAGGATGATAATGCTTTGGAGGACGACGAATGAATTTTTTTTATTTTTTTTAGTGTTTATCTCAAAGTGTCCAGCGTTTCAGATAGAAAAAAAATATGGAGTGATGTTTTCTGATAACTCTCAGTGCAAACGAGAGGAAAACGTGTGAAATAGATGGCTTATAATGAGAAAATAAAAAGGGAAGCCAAGGAGATTTACCTTACAAAAATTAGTGCTAATCTAATGCACTAAATTAATGAAAAATAAAACGGTACATGAGGGATGTTCAAAGGTTGACCCAAATCCTTCCATAATAAGCTTGGCACACATTTGAATATTAAAAAAGGATGATTAAGATTGAATATTAACTAATGCAAAATTTGATTTAACAATTGCACATGACGGTTTAAGGGTCTCATTTGGTCCGAGAATATGAACATCAATGGGTCACAAAATGAATATTCGGTGTTCGGGTCGAAATGGCTCGTAAACGGATGCAAACGGATTAAATTTGGTTTACGCGATTAAACCGGAATTCACCGAAATAAAATTAAAATTCAAACAAATTAAATCCTAATAAATCTAATACATAAAAAAATAAATAATTGCATATATTCACATAGATAATGGCACATAGCATTTAATTAAATTAACAGATAAAAGAGACGAGCAATTAACATCATTACCAGCAACCAAATAACGCAAAGGCAAATAATCAATAACAAGCAAATAAAAAAAATAATATAATATTCAGAAAACTCTAATAAACGAACGGGGCGCTACACCAAAACCAGCAAGTGACCATACCACGACGACCAGGACGACGAGACGAAAAGATCGCCGTCGAGATCGCCGCCAACCGCCACCGCACGCACCGCCGGAAGGAAGCAGTCGCTGGAGTTTGTCGTCGCGCGTGAGAGCGCGTGAGAAGGCCGATTTCCGAATGGTCAACGCCGTTGACTTCGCCGTGACGTCAGCCTTCTGGATTGGTCAAGTTCGTTCGATTCCGAGAAGATTTGATTTGCGGTCAACTGTTCGGGCCAGCCAGATCTACATAAATTTTAAGCAGTAAGTTTTCTTCATCAAACCTTTAGATCCGCTGCGCATAGGTTTATGTTGAATGTTTGTCCGTGATTTGTGCATATCGAGATCCTCATGGGTTCCAACAATTGGTATCAGAGCTTGAGGTTAATCTGTTATGTACAAGATCCGGATTAAACTGCTTATATTGTCTATGTGTGCTCAAGCGCAGCCATATATATTGGATTATATGCATAACTTGGTTTTGCAGGAAGTAGTTAATCCACTATTATGGCCATCTTTTTATGTGCTTGTGCTTAATTGATGGTTGGTTGTATGGTTTTAAATTTGTTTTTAAAGCCTCGGGATTGTCGAGGAATTATGGATGAATGCTTGTATTAATTGCCCGGGGGTTGACCGGATAGTTTAATTAATTAGTAGAAGGCATGTACATCCACTCGTTGTATCTAGGAATCGAATTATGTAATTTTGTAAATTATATTTTTCGTATTGTGATCGACCGTTGGAGACCGGGCCTTCACAAAGATCCAAAGAGACTCGACGAAGCAAGGAAGAAACCGGAGCCGGGATCCAAGGCTGGCCGGCGCGGCCGCGGCTTCTACTGGTGGAAGTTTTGTAGAACTTGCAGTACAAGTCAACCGGGATTCTACTGCAGAGGGAGTTCCAGTTGGTTTAGGACTGAAATCCTAATCCAAGGAGAATAAATATTTAATCGGCCATAATAGTGGATATTTAT
>CACSLK010032525.1:3316487-3338114 GCA_902706635.1 Striga hermonthica | reverse complement strand
ATCTAGAAAGCTGTTTGAGAATACAGTAGAAGATCTTAAGGTATATAGAGATTCCAAGAATACATCCAAACCGTAGACCAAAACCAGCAAGTGACCATACCACGACGACCAGGACGACGAGACGAAGAGATCGCCGTCGAGATCGCCGCCAACCGCCGCCGCACGCGCCGCCACGCGCCGCCGCAAGGAAGCAGTCGCTGGAGTTTGTCGTCGCGCGTGAGAGCGCGTGAGAAGGCCGATTTCCGATCGGTCAACGCCGTTGACTTTGCCGTGACGTCAGCTTTCTGGATTGGTCAAGTTCGTTCGATTCTGAGAAGATTTGATTTGCGGTCAACTATTCGGGCCAGCCAGATCTACATAAATTTTAAGCAGTAAGTTTTCTTCATCAAACCTTTAGATCCGCTGCGCATAGGTTTATGTTGAATGTTTGTCCGTGATCCGCTGCGCATAGGTTAAGTCGCCGTGCCAGCGAGGTGCGATATGCGGACGGACGCGCGCGCACGGGAGACGACGCGCGCGACACTATCGGGGACGGACGCGGGTTTGAACGCACAGGCGACGAGGTGCACGCGCATACTTACCTAGGCGCACGAGGATTAGGCAACGCAGACGCGGAGCAAGGCGGTTTGGGGCGCAAGCAAGAAATAAGTTAAATAGCTTGATTAATATTTTATTTCCTTGTTTTCTAGTTTGAATATGATACTTAACATTTTATTGCTTTATTAGAGTTATAGTTATATTAGGATTAGATCTAGTTGATGCCTATATAAAGGCCCTTCCTCTTGTTAATTAAATCATTCAGAAATCAATACAAAAATCCGAACTTTTGTTCAAACTCTTTGCTCTAGTTTTTCTCCTGATTTCTATTGCAATTATAATCGTTAGAAAGGCTGCGAGTGTGCGACTTCCTAACACCTATCGAACGATTTAAGGCGCGGGAGCGGCTTGTCGGCAATCGAGACACACGATCTTCATCACTGACTGCCGGTGCGCTGCTGCCGCTGCGTGCGGGCAGCGCGGCCACAGTCGGCCCTTGCCGACCGTCCGACAACAACTCTCGACCAAATCAACTTCAAATAACATAATCTAACATGGCATGAACATGAATATTGAACTGACTTGAAAACATGAATTTTGTTTTAAAAAACTGGACTCGGCCGCGGCGGGCGCACCGTGCGCCGCTGACGGCGATAAGCCGTTTTACGACCGTACTCAATCTTCTCTCGGCAATTCTAACTCAACCGAACATGAAATATAATTTACTGAATAAATAGACATGGGTGTTCGAAAGAATATTTACTTAACGAACTTAATACGCATGAGCGGCCCGTGGCGCGTGCTACGCGCACGGCCACGTCCTTCGGCCAAAACAATGAAAAACATGAAAATTTTCCAAACAATATTAACTGACTGAACATGATACATGCATAACTGATTAAATATACGAGGTTGTTCGAGGGATTTTTAATAAAACGTGATCATACTTAAGATGGCCTACACGCACGGCGAACACCATGTAAGACTACAACATGAATTGAGTTTCATAACAATCATGAACGCGACAGTAAAGAGGTCCCATAAAATTTTACCTCTTCAACTGTTCACTTGATCTCGCTGAACTCTCGAAACACTCGGTGCTCGTCGGACCGTGCGTGTGTGTGCTAAGCTTGCGGTGCGGCGTGTGCGGTACGATAGCTTGCGTACTCGACTAAGCTTTCTAGCGTGAGCTTAATAAATATTAAGAACTCTTTTCACTCTCTATACTATCTATATGCAGCTATTTAACATATATATATAGGTGAAGAAGATGGAGATTTTTCTCAAATGCTCACATATATATAGGCACGGCACCGAGGGGGAGAAATGCCACAAGGCCTTCCCTTAATGACACTTGTAATAATATTAAAAAATCTTAAGGTGACTAATCACCTCATTAACCCAAGTAATGCCACGTCTCAAGCCAAAAGAAGAAGAAATAACTTGCTTATGGAGAAATTGAGTACGGCTTGAAAGATAAATGGACAATTCCATACGGCTTTTTCCTCTTAAATCGTGATTAATTATTAATTAATCACTATATTATGTTTAATTACATAATTAAACATAATGCTTAACTTCTGAAATTATTCCGAACGTAAACGAGACGTCGAAAATAATTTCGGGTAATTTCAACTGAAAATAATTAATTCCGAAAATAATAATCGACAATGTTATTATATCGGGACTAATAACCTAATTTATATTAATAAACTGACGGGATATTACAACAGAAGTCTAGAGTTTGCCATTAAACACTAGAGTTTGATTAAATCAAGGTGGATAGATCCTAAGCCTCAAATCACAAGTTCAACACAAGTAGTTTCATTGCCACATGTGTACCATTTACATATCAAGTATTTTCATTAATACTTAAATCAAACATACCTTAAGCAGCACGGAGTGACGGAGACGAGTGGTCATATTACAAGGTATAAACACATAATCACATATAAACCAGTCTACAGAAATGCAGACTGGCTCTGATACCAAACTGTAACACCCCACTTTGATTTTAATGAAATCCCAGGCTTTCCAAAAATCAAGTAAACAATTTTCGAAATCATTTTAAAAAATACATGAGTGTTAAACAACAATTTACTTAGTCCAACTCTTATCTGGACTCACGGGGATTCATAAACTCGATTTTTCACAAATGGTTTTCATTAACTGATTCTCAACACATAACATAATACTCAGCTTTAATCATAAAGCATGCATAAATTGGAATTTCATAAATCCAAACATCATGAGTATTTCTAATCCAACATAAACCAAAACATAAGTTCGAAAACGGATTTTCAACAAGTCTTAACATAGTTCATGATAATACGTAAGCAATAAAATAACTAAGGACCACTCACTCATCTTTCCTCGTCACCCGCCAATTGCTTAACCTACATCCGTAAAGAACAGGTGGGAATGAGCACAAATGATAAAGTAGTACTCAATACTATGCACATAATAACATGTAAAAATGGTATGGTCGCAGCATGAATATAAATCAATCATCATCATGTCTCATCTCCTAATAATCACAACAATAACTCGCTCATGTGCACATCTATCATTAGCCGCGGAAAGGGGATGCATAAACGCTAACGACGGGAGTGTGTGCCACTGTAACGGACACGGCCTTTCATTAGGTCTTAAGGAGACTTGCCTCGCAAGGGCAACCGTACCGTAACTCGACGGGGACAACCGTACCGACGGCCATAACAGCTCACATCGGTAGGCCACATGGTTCACATTCATACATTGGTCATACCAACTAAACATTAAAAAACACGTAATTTTTACAAGTAAACCCACCTGGTATCCGAATGATGAAATCACATAAATTCGAGGAAATAGGTAGGCCGAGGCACAGCTCGTCACATACCTACATTACACAAAATAGTCCTATGAAAGCCTCTCCAACACACAATCACTTAACTACACTCATGTGATATAAATTAGCCGCATTCCTCAACAATAACACATAACATAATTGTAGACCATAAATGGAAATGAACAACTCGCATGGTCTCAATATTTCCAAGGTAACATGAGCTACCAGTATGCTATTCAAGTAATTCCAAAACTAACGAGTATCTAACATATATATACACAAATTTCATGTTGATCACTTAAGCCAAAAATAGCTTTACAGCCGAGTTTAAGCGTAAAACACTTAGGTTAAGAAATCTGCCAACGCAACTTTTATCAATTACAACAAGTCACTAATACAGAGATATCTCATGCCAAAAAATTCTAAATCATACAAACTCAAAACCTATAAAAATTACACTTGAATTGCTACATGTTCCAAGAAGAGCATTTGTACAAATAACCACGTTAAGGGCTTTATTTCAGAGCATAAATTTCAATTGTAAACACAACTACTGTTTTAAAAATCTGGGCATAACCCCAACTTTGAAAAATTATATAAAATCAATTAGAACTCCAACTAACATTATTTCAAATCTCACAGAAAGCTTATAACATGTACTACAAGTTTATAGTCACATAAGATTGTAAAAAATGGCCCAACATCATGATTCTCAATTCTGACCGGAATTTCAAAAACTGCTTGCAGTTTCAACTTCAAAAAGTTCATAATAAATTCAATTCAACTCCGAATCACGAAATTCCAAAACTCACAGAGACCTAAATTAAAGCACTACAAAATGCATGAAAAACACTTTTCAGTTTGAGCACATTACGACACAGCAACCGGGTTAAACGTCTAACATAATATGATGTCGGGTTTACAGAAAACTGCTTGCACAATCTTTTTGTAAAACTCATAACTCACTCAATTGATTTCATTTTTAGCTAAAATTTAACATGCATACTTTCAATACATATATAAAGTTATCATAAAAATTTCACATTAATTTCATGCTTGTAGGCTAAGATATTCGAGTTTAAAGTTGCAATTAGAACAAGGCATTCGAAACTTACTTTGCATGTTTAACTTCATAAGCTTATATCTCATGCTACACTCAACCAAATCATATAAAATTTCATATATAAGCTCAGCACATATACAAGAAATAACCACTAAAATCTCAGCTTAACAGGTTGTTCATAGCTTGGTCAAAAATGAATAGAAACATCGACTTAAAAGCATGCATGCGAGCGGGTGCGATGTTAACTTAGTGCATGTTCAAAAACTCTTCAAAGCTGTAACTTTAAGGCTTCAAATATATAACTAAATACCTTATCTCAGCTACTAAACATGTTAAAAAAAAGATAGCACACCAACCTCTTTAAAACATCAAGAAAAGGCAATATAGTTTGGTTCTAAGCTATGCACGGCCCGCGGTTTTGCTTGAGGCTACAACCCGGATTCTTCTTGATTCCTCGGCTAAGGATGCTTCTAAAGCCTTCTTTGGTAGATGGTACGAGAGAAATAAGAGCTAAATGAAGCTTCTCTTTCGGTTGAATGGCTAGAACTTGGAACAACCACAAGGTGTTCAAAGATGCTCTCGGTAGCAATGAAACTTGGGTCTCGATTTTTCTCTATTTTGCTTGGATGTTTGGGGAGGTTTCTTTGTTGAATACTAAGGAAGAAATGAAGGCTTTATCAGCTAAGAATAGAACTTAAAGACATCTCCAAAGTGGGTGCAAACTTTGAGGGAGCATGGTGGGGGACATGGTGAAAGACCAAGGTGGAATAACTTCATTTCCATGGTGGTCAAGATTCTTGCATAACTTGGATTATTAAAAAGAAAATTAGCACTAAAGGGGATGAATAAGGTGTGAACGAAGCATCAGTAGGTTAGGAGACAAGGTCTTACAACAATTGAATAAAGTAAGGTAATGCCCATGCTAGCCCGTACTTAACATTAAAATTTGATAATCATGCTTAACTCTTGATTAAGCATTTACTAAGCTTGATGCCTACTTAATCTCTAGTTGAACCCACGGACATGGACAGAGAATGTCTATCAATTGGTTCAAAATGATAGTGTTCGAGGTTCAGATCGAAACAACTCGAAAACAAATTAAAACGAATAACATTTCGGTTTACGGATAACATTTCGGTTTACGCGATTAAACCAAAAATCACCGAAATAAAATAAAATTCTAATCAAATAAATTCTTATAATTCTAACACATAAATAATAATATTAGATGATCACATAAATCATTTCACAATAATTAAATATATATGTATATATAATTAAGCAGATAAAAGAATTACATCAAAAACGAGCAACAATAAGATGAAAGCAACAATTATATAGTAAATAAATAATCACATAAAATTCAGAAAGTTCTAATAATCGGATGGGATACTACAGGACATTTGTGTTTTGCAGAGACTATTATCCGGGCACAACAGATTGAGAGTTGTATGACCCCTGTTGCCCCCGTCCTTTCATACTATCATGCCCAGCCTACTCAGCCAGCTATTACTGCTCAGCCACCATCCGGCTCGAGCAAGAGAAGAAATGACCATCACTCGGGCCATAAGAAGTTTAAGCGCCCAGATACAGGCAAGATGTAACACCCCGCTAGCTTACTAAAATCAGAGTGCGATTTTCACAATTTATTTTCCAAAAATCCGTATTAGTTTGCGAAATCATGACTCGGGATGCTACTGAAAAACATTCCTTATCTAAAAATCCATTATCTTTTCTAGATTAAAACTATTATGAAAAACGGATTATCTTTTGTCAAACGAGCGTGTAATGATGTATAAAATCCATCCGAAAGGCTCGGATCAAAGTTTGAAAAATAACACGCTAGTTAGAAAGTTTGAAAACGTCAGCGGAAGTAAAAACGTGGCAAATAATATGCATATCATAAGTTTGCAAAAGCCTATGTACTGGACCAACGACCACCTGCTCCGCTCACTCCTCTGGATCGACCCTGTCACCTGAACTACTAGTCTGAAAATGTAAGTGCTGCTGCTGATCAATCCTTCAGTTTGGTCGAGGAACGCACGAGGGCTTGCGTGCTCGTTCGGTGCTCGAATGCGTACGTGCTTGCTTTTCCTTAGCTTCGGCTTTCCTTAGCTATTTTCCTATAATTTTTCCTCTCACTTTTCTCACTATTTTTAATTAGTTTTTAGCTGATCTTAGTCTCGGTTTCTTGCATGAAAATGCATAGGAAACTCACGGCTATAGGGGGTATATATATACGAATATTGATGGTGGTGGAGGATGACTCCTTCTCTCGAGTTGACACTTGCCATCACCGTGTGTTCCCGTGGCACTTGCCTGGCCTAATCAGCACTCGAGGTGGCGTTCAAGGATGGTAGATGGCGTGAGCATTGCTTAATAAGCTTAAGCATACCTAATTAAACATAAACATGGATTAACAAGGCTAATCATGGATTAACATGCTAATCATGGATTAATAGGCTAAACATGGATTAAGTTAATTAAGCAAGGGTTAATGACAATTACTTAAGCATAAGCTAATGATGGGCGGTGTACCAATGTGAACGCATCGCTGTATAGAAACGAAGACGTTCATATATGGTAACTTTAATCGAATGTAATATTTTTCGGTTACAACTTGACCTTGGAACTTAATTCAAATATTATCTTAACTTAACCTCATTAATCCTAAACTCGTTTATTATATAAACGAATTGGAATCAAATGTAAAAACTCATTCGGTTACTGAAATAATTAAACCAAATATTAAGTCGACTAAAAGTCGAACTTAAACTAGAACTGAATAACTGGCTCGAAACTTATCTTTGACGATTTATCGAATATTCTCAAATTCGATTACTACGTCAATACTGGAACAATTAATCCCGACTCACTGATGTCTATTTATTAAATAAACAGACTTAGATTAATTATTATCATTGACTCGGTTAATAAATAAAATTAACCGGATATACTTTCGACTTAACGTCGAACTAGGAACTTAACTAGCTGAATAACTTAAACTTAAACATTAACATGAATGTTTATTAACAAAGGCTAGCTTATATTTAAAAGCTAGTATCTTTCCTTTGTTAATAAAATGTGGGGCGTTACAATCCACCCCCCTTAAAATATTTCCGTCCTCGGAAATACTAAAACTGAAAGTACAAGCTTAACTCGAAGCTTATACTCGCTGAGGACATAACTGGGAATTCCATAACTGAATACTGAACTTTAAACTCTGATTCTAATTGGAGAGTCACCAATTCACAATGTAAGTGAATTGTTGATTATTATTGACTGAAAATGAACACTTTACGGAATAAAAGTGCCCCACTGATTATACTTGATACTCAAGAAATAATTTCTGAGTATACTGGATATTACCTTCTGGCTGAGTGCTGGTCTTCGGTCTAGACTTCGGTTGTAAAACCCAAGTGGAATGGTACATACAGAAGATTTCAGAGATACACACATGTACAAGTGAGGATAACTAGCAGTCTCGGTAACTACCTTTCGTGAACATCTACTGGATAACGCGGCACAACGTTCGCGGCACATTGCAATGCAGCACACCTGCTCCTCATCTGGTGAGGGCGGCACGCCTGCATGCAGCACCTGGCGAATATTGCACCTGCAAAGTCGATGTAGTCTGTATAACTGATCATATCTGTATCTCAATGCTAGTAACCTCAATGTACTATAATGCTGACTCCCCGTAATCTTCCAGTGTACTGTGACTCAGGCATGGCATCCGTCTATTCTTGCGACATCTGTCCTCGAATGGAAAGCTTCGGTTTGTCATTATGGCATCGTCTATTGCTGTTGATTAGTCTTCTTCATCACGAACGAAAGATGTGTCGAACATCGACATGCTGTACCTGCAAATCTTTACCTTCCCTGAGGTTAAACTAACCTCAAGAAAAGTTTACTGCCAAATAATCTATCTTGCGATCTCTCAAATATTCTGAATTTGGGAATCGCAGCATTGGATATACTAATAAGTCTTGTCTTATTAGACAGACCATTCTCAACCTTTACATGACTAGCCTCAACATTCACATAACTGAATAACCATGACTTGACTTTTACATGACTATTTAACCTTTACTTAAACTCTGGAAGCTATCCTGAGATAATCAAATAGTCATCTCAGAATTTGGAACATGAACTTTACTGACTTACTATGTCTTAATAAGGTACGACTTCAAGTTTCCAGGTAAATTTGGACTAATAGTATGTATTGCAGACCTCCATATTTAACCCGGCTGAACAACTATTATACGTCGACCTTAACTCATGAACATTGACCTTAAATCGTGATCATTGACTCATGATTATGTACTATATAGGGCTGCTCCAGTATCAACTGGTCCCGCAAGTACTGAATAAATAACTAATCTTGAACTTTGCCAACTAAACTCAGAGTATCTAACTGGTAAGATACCCGACTTAAATGACTCTAAAAGTTGTCATTTCCTGAAACTATACTGCTCCAGTCCCCGCTTCAAGCCTCCATGGTATACCCGACTTAGTGGCTCTTATTTCAAGCCTCCATGGTAACCCGGAATATTGACTCCTATACACTGGAAACCGTTACTTCTGATAATAGTTTAAGAAATATAACAACCTTTAGCATAAAAATTTAGCCCCGAACTTGATTTACTGATCTGACTTAGGAAATCTGAGTCTATTCCCTGACCTTGGTCAAGGAATTTCTTGCTGGAATGTGCCAACTGAATGGCAGAATGGAAATTTCTGATAGAAAATATTTGAAAAACATGTCTGATAAGATTTGTACTACTTAATGACGCACAAATCTCTTGACAAGTCGCTAAAATCAACACGAGAAACTAGCGTCGAAATATCATATGACTGGGATAATCGACTATATTCTGAGAAAACTTTATCATTGACTCGAGCATCTTACTGGTTTCTAGGGTCATATGTCTGGTACCCTCTACTGAGCATAGACTTAAGCATTCATTTAGATATATATAAACTGTAACTCAACACTTACCTGGTAGTCAGCGAGGCGTGAGCGTGGTGTGGTCGGGTTTTCTGAAAACTTTCTGACTTAATAAAGTATTCAGATACACGAAAACGTGCTTTGATACCATTTGTAACACCCCGCTAGCTTACTAAAATCAGAGTGTAATTTTAGTAATTTCTTTTCCAAAAATCCGTATTAGTTTGCGAAATCATGACTCGGGATGCTACTGAAAACATTCCTTATCTAAGAATCAGTTATCTTTTCTAGATTAAAACTATTATGAAAAACGGATTATCTTTTGTCAAACGAGCGTGTAATGATGTATAAAATCCATCCGGAAGGCTCGGATCAAAGTCTGAAAAATAACATGCTAGTTCGAAAGTCTGAAAACGTCAGCGGAAGTAAAAACGTGGCAAATAATATACATATCATAAGTCTACAAAAGCATATGTACTGGACCAACGACTACCTGCTCCGCTCACTCCTCTGGACCGACCCTGTCACCTGAACTGCTAGTCTGAAAATGTAAGTGCTGCTGCTGATCAATCCTTCAGTTTGGTCGCGGAACGCACGAGGGCTTGCGTGCTCGTTCGGTGCTCGAATGCGTACGTGCTTGCTTCTCCTTAGTTTCGGCTTTCCTTAGCTATTTTCCTATAATTTTTCCTCTAACTTTCCTCACTATTTTTACTTCGTTTTTAGCTGATCTTAGTCTCGGTTTCTTGCATGAAAATGCATAGGAAACTCACGGCTATAGCTGATCTTAGTCTCGGTTTCTTGCATGAAAATGCATAGGAAACTCACGGCTATAGGTGGTATATATATACGAATTTAGCTGATCTTAGTCTCGGTTTCTTGCATGAAAATGCATAGGAAACTCACGGCTATAGGTGGTATATATATACGAATATTGATGGAGGTGGAGGATGACTCCTTCTCTCGAGTTGACACTTGCCATCACCGTGTGTTCCCGTGGCACTTGCCTGGCCTAGTCAGCACTCGAGGTGGCGTTCAAGGATGGTAGATGGCGTGAGCATTGCTTAACTAAGCTTAAGCATACCTAATTAAGCATAAACATGGATTAACAAGGCTAATCATGGATTAACATGCTAATCATGGATTTATAGGCTAAACATGGATTAAGTTAAGTAAGCAAGGGTTAATGACAATAACTTAAGCATAAGCTAATGATGGACGGTCTACCAATGTGAACGCGTCGCTGTATAGAAACGACGACGTTCATATATGGTAACCTTAACCGAATGTACTCTTTTTCGGTTAAAACTTGACCTCGGAACTTAATTCAAATATTATCTTAACTTAACCTCATTAATCCTAAACTCGTTTATTATATAAACGAATTGGAATCAAATGTAAAAACTCATTCGGTTACTGAAATAATTAAACCAAATATTAAGTCGACTAAAAGTCGAACTTAAACTAGAACTCAATAACTGGCTCGAAACTTATCTTTGACTATTTATCGAATATTCTCAAATTCGATTAATATGTCAATACTGGAATAATTAATCCCGACTCACTGATGTCTATTTATTAAATAAACAGACTGAGATTAATTATTATCATTGACTCGGTTAATAAATAAAATTAACCGGATATACTTTCGACTTAACGTCGAACTCAGAACTAAACTAGCTGAATAACTTAAACTTAAACATTAACATGAATATTTATTAACAAAGGCTAGCTTATATATAAAATCTAGTATCTTTCCTTTGTTAATAAAATGTGGGGCGTTACACAAGAAGCCAGTGAGAGCTCAGCCTATTCAGTAGGTTCAGGGAGGACAGCCGAGGTGTGGATCATGCGGTAGGTTCCATGCAGCGGGAGAGTATTTCGCTGCCCAAAAGACGTGCTATAACTGCCATCGTCTCAGACACTTTGCTCACAAGTGCCCAAAGCCAAAGAGGGAGAACCCAGGACCACACCAGCATCAGCTCCAGTACTCGCAACATCAGCAGCAGAACCAGCAGCGACCTATGTCCCAGGCTCGAGTTTACGCTCTGACCAATGACGAGGCTGCCAACAACATAGGTACCATGTCTGGCATGCTTTCTATTTCCAACGTGCCTGTCTTTGCCCTATGTGATACTGGTGCCACGCATTCTTTCGTTTCATCGAGTTTTTTGGAGGCCTTAGGAATTAGGGATGTCAGTGAGGTTGGCGCTCTCGAGGTTAGCCTAGCCTCGAAAAAGACGATCGCTACCGCTTCAATGGTTCGAGGTTTGCAAGTTAATATCGGCGGCAGGAACTTGGAAGCCAACACTTATATTATTGAGATGCGGGAATTTGATGTGATTCTCGGCATAGATTGGCTTAACTGGTACCGCGCCAACATTAGATGTTTAGAGCGTGAGGTAACTCTACTTCTTGACGATGGCTGTAACACCCCGCCCTGACATGAAAATTAGAGTACGCTTTTTCACAAAATCTTTGAATAAAAATATTTAATTTGCGAAATACTGATTCGGAGTGCTACCGTAAAACATGACTTTTACCTGAAAACCGTTATTTAAAGAAAACAAAATGGTTTAACATAATATAACCACCGATTATAAATCGGATAAAAAGCTGAGTTTGGCAAACAGTAATAGTCAGCGGAAAACATAGTGTAGCCAAAACGTGTTTAATCATATTTATAAAATTCCTGAACCGATCGCCCGCTCACTCCTCAGCTTCGACCCTGTGACCTGAAAAACATGATAAAAGTGAGGCGTGAGCACTAAATCCACTGTGCTCCGTAGGAACTCATACTAAAGTAAACCGTGAAAATAATTACAATAACATGATCCTGGCATGAACATGAACATGAAACCGGTACTGAATAATCATGATCTGATACTGATGGTGAGATAACATCATCACCTGCCTGATACCTGAACATCTGCTGGCAAAATGCTAATATCGGACACCATGTGCACACTCTAGTGGGCAGATTAAGGCCACTAGAACCCAGAATGGACCGGTGACCATTCCGAGCAGATACTGATAATACATACCTCAAACATGGTAGAATAATTATAATCAATGTAATACCCAGTCCAAGTCCCCACCTGAACCGCTGATCTGAAAATGTAAGTGCTGATATCTGTATCCTGATCAAACTGAAAATAATATAAACAATTACTAAAACTATGCTCAAACTGATAAAATAACTGTTTAAATATGTTAAGATGCTCTATTGGACTTAACATGATATTTGGACTTAACCGGTATAACCGGAACTGAATAAACTCAGAATTGAACTGACATGAATTTACTGAACTGAACCGGAATCGGAATTTAACTGATAATACGACCTAAACATGAACTGAGACTTAAATATTTAAAATACACGCTGAACCGGTCTGAACCGATCAGCTTCCGGTCTGGCCGGACCGCCGACCTGCTGTGGCCGGGCGGTCGACCGCTTGCTCGGCCAACGGGCCTGCCAAGGCCGCGGGCGCGGGCGCTGCCTGGACTGGCCGCGGGCACTGGCGGCTGGGCATGGCATGGCTGCTGCAGGGCTTGCGGCGTAGTACTGGCACGGGTGGCACGACTGGCGTGCGACTGGACACAGCTAGGCGCTACCTGGGACTCGTGCGTGCGCCTGGCGCATCGCAAGCATCGTATTGGGCACTGCTGAGTGCTGCGGGCACTGGTCTTGCGCGACTGGAACTGCTGGATGCTACCATGCGTCACAACAGGCGACTGGGTACATGCTCGTACGCACTAGGGTGCGCAGTGACTGCTGGCGTGTACTGGCCCGACCAACTGACGACGGACTGCGGCAGAGATTATGTGCGACGCCCGACTGGGCGTGCCTGCACACTGTCCGCTGCACTGGCTGACTGTTGGCGCGCCGCAGCCGCTTTGTGCGGACAGCGTGGCCACAGTCGGCCCTTGTCGGCCGTTTAGTGACTTCTCTCGACCGAATCAACATGAAACAACATAATATAACATAACATGACTATACATGCTGACTTTACTCAAAAATTAACAGGCTTTGCTCGATGGACTCAAATGGCGTGCGCACCGTGCACTCGTGTTCGGCATTAAGCCAATCCCTCGACTAAACATAAAATTCTCTTGACCAACATGACTTATCTGACCATAGAATGACCTAAAATAACCACTTAAACGTGAATTGCACGAACAAACATGATTACCATGAAAGATGGCATAAGAAGATATGCAACGGCCCGTGGGCGTGCGCTACGTGCGCTGCCGACTTCCTTAGGCCAATTTATGTACAAAACGATAACTTGTCTCGACCTATCTTTTAAAACAGAATATATAATGACTTAACATGATCAACTGGACTTGATTAGTCGGAGTTATTCGAATAAAATCGAACATCACTCGGTGTTGGCTTAATCACGACCTATCCAAGTCTAACTTGAATTATCTCATGGATTACTGAACATGGCTGAACTTAATGACCATAACATAACCCTAGTGACAACAAAATAAGGTCTTAACATAATTACCTCCTTGAGTGCTCGAGGAATTCTCGCCTAATCACTCGGCTCGGCGAAGCTCTCGCGTGCGTGCGTTCTTGCCTTAACTTCTCTTAACCTTACTTAATATATGCTAACTATACACTAATTTGTATCTTTATTTGCTGAATATAAGAATATGCGTAGGGTCAAATTCTCCCACTCCCTTACCACAATTAAATAGCCGAACCTAATAGTGAAGGAGAATGAAAAATGCTTGGCCAATCATAACTCTCCACTTGCCATAAACTTAAAGCTTTAGGTGTGCAATATTTTGCTTAGTCATGCCCTCAAATAAGCCTTAGGCCTCCACATGTACTTTGATATGATGAAGTCTCACGTGAATAGTGAAAAAGGAGCAACTCTCCTCACTTACATATGACTTAGCATGACCTTAAGTTAACAAATCACACTTGGTGCTAATTAAATGTGTTCGTGCCTCACGTTGGGTGTGCTTAGCCATGCACAATTTGTACACGAATTTAGTTAACTTATAATTAACATGATTTCTTGATAATACAAGGCAATTAATACCTTAATTAACATGATTAAGCTCGGTAAAATATTTATCGAGTGATTAGACAAGAATTAATTATCGAAACTTATTCTGAACATAAACTTGATATTCGAAACTTAATTCGAATAACCTCAATTTAACCTTATTAGTTCCAAACTCATATATTAAAAGGAATTGGAATTATTTCTAAAATTTATTCGGTTACTGAAATAATTAAACCGAATATCTTATCGACTAAAAGTCGAACTTTAACTGAAACTGAATAATTGGCTTGAACTCAACTTTGACGATTAATGGAATATTCTCAATTCGATTAATACATCTATATTGAAATAATTAATCCCCACTTGCTGACGTCCATTTATTAAAATAAATAGAACGAGATTAATTACTATTATTGACTCAGTTAATAAATAAAATTACCCGGAAATATACTTTTCGACTTAATGTCGAACTTAGAATTTAACTGGCTGAATAGCTTAGACTTGACATTAATATGAATATTTATTAACAAATGCTAGCTTTTACTCGAAAGCTAGTATTTTCCTTTATTAATAAAACTCGGGGTGTTACAACGGCCAGCCGATCACCTTTTTTAGAGCAAAGACGAGACCCGTGCTCAGGGTTATCTCTTCATTGAAGGTGATGCGAACCTAAGCAAAGGGTAGCTGTCGAGGCTACTTGGTGAATATGGTTGCCGAAGAAAAGAAGAAGTTGTCTCTGGAGAGTATGTCCATTGTATGCGAGTACGTGGATGTGTTTTCGGATGAGTTTTCTGGTGGACTGCCGGACAAACAGGTTGAATTCGCTATCGACTTGGTTCCCAGAACCGGCCCAGTCTCGAAGGCACCGTACAGAATGGCACCGAAGGAGCTGCAAGAGCTCAAGTCGCAAATCCAGGAAATTTTGAACCTTGGCTTCATCCAACTGAGTGTTTCACCCTGGGGAGTGCCCGTGCTGTTCCTCAAGAAGAAGGATGGGTCAATGCGGATGTGCATTGACTACGGGGACTTGAACAACTTAACCGTGAAGAATAAATACCCACTACCCCGGATCGAGGATCTGTTTTACCAGTTGAGGGGTACCAGCGTGTTCTCTAAGATTTATCTGAGGTCTGGCTACCATCATGTAACACCCCACTTTGATTTTAAAGAAATCCCGGGCTTTCTAAAAATCAAGTAATAATTTTTCGAGATCATTTTCAAAATCCAATGGGTGTTAAACAATATTTAACATCAACCAAGCCATATCTGGTTGTTCACATAGTTTTCATTAACCCTTAAAACATCAATTCCACATGATTATTAGCTAAACATTATAGCATGCATAATCGAACGCGTGATATTCGAGAAACATATCCAATACGAATATCCAAACGAAACATTGGTCCAATAATCCCCAAAACCATAAGTTTTCAAAACGGTTCAACACGTCTCAACCAAAAGAGGTTCACAAGAACCACACGTTATTCTTAAACGGAAGCATAATAAATAAGCATAATCAAAAGACCGACCCACTCGTCTTTCCTCGTCACCCGGCACTTGCTTAACCTGCATATGTGAAGAGCAGGTGGGGATGAGCACAAGATAAAAATGAGTGCTCACCATTATGCACGTATAACACAATAATAAATAATTTAAAGAATGTATGGTCGCGGCATGAACATAAATCAATTATTATGTCACATCTCCATATCACAACACAACATATCATACTACCCATGTGCACACACCTTTCATTAGCCACGGAAAGGGGATTCATTACCCTAACTCGTGGGGGTTACGTGCCACGCCATGGACACGGTCTTTCATTAGGTCTTAGGGAGACTTACCTCGCAAGAGTAACCGTATTACATCGACGGGGACAACCGTACTGACGGCCGAATCGGCTCACGCCCATAGGCTACATGGTTTACATGCATACTTAGATCATGCCAACCCAATATTAAAGTAAACACAAACGACATAACAAATTTTATAGGTAAACCCACCTGGTACAGCAAGGAACAACACACAATCAGGAGTAGGCGGCGAACACGACTCGTCAAGCACCTACAACAATTGATATACTAAGATCAACACCTATCTTGACCTTAAAGGGAATACACAGTCATACTTGGTCAAACTTGATTCAACCAAGTAGTTCGTGAAGTTCTGTGGACATTGGAACACTCGGACCTAACGCTTAGACTCGACAAAAGCGCATATAAATACTACATATAGACTTAGTACGCCAAAAGAAGGTAAAATGGGTCAAAAACACATTTACGGTTTCGAAAAAACACAAGGAAGGCTTGGGACGGGCCCGGGCTGCTTGCTGGCCTGGTCTAAGCACGGCTGGGCACAGTCGGGGTGCTGCGAGGTGCTGTCGGGCTCGTCGGGTGCTGCGGGGCATTGTCGGGCTCACCGGGTGCGCTAGGACGCGGGCCGCGGCGCTGGGGCGCTGTGGTGCTGCGCGCTGGGGTGCTGGCGTGCTGCGCTGTGGCTCTGTGCTGAGCGCTGGGGCGCTGGCGTGCGCGCTGGGGCGTTGTGATGTGGAAGTGGCTAGGCAGCTCAAGAACGCCGCGAGTCGGGCATATCACGCACGTAAGAGGCTTGCACGAGAGACGGCAGAAATGCGCGCACTTGAGCACAGTGCGCGCGAGGGGTGCGAAAATGGCCTGATAACGGGCGAGGACGAACGCGCGCAACTAGCATGCGTGATGGGCGAGCGGGAGCTGGCCAACGGGTATGCGCGTTTGGCGTGCGCGAGCGGGACGCGGGCGACTGGCGAAGACGTGCGCATGACGAGCACAGCGGAGTAGCGCGCGAGAGACACGAACAACGCACAAGCACGCGCGGTGCGCGAAGTCCCATTCCTTGAGGAATGCGGACTAGCGGCAGGTCACGCGCAGGGGATGGGTGCGCAAGGCAATGACGTGCTGACCACGCCGGCTGACAAGGCACGTGCGAAAGGCGGTGCCCTAGTCCTCGAGGACTAGGGCCAATGAAGGCGGCGCGCAAGTGAGGCAGTGCAAGGGCGTGCGTGCGAGAGAGAATAAAGAGAGAAAGAGAGTTCCTTAGAGTTCACAACAAGTTATTTAGTTTCCAACTTTCTTTATGAGATCTAGCTTAATTAGGACACTTAATATTTTATTGCTTATTTAGTTTCCTAGGTAGATTAGGCTTAGAAATATTTTGTGCCTATATAAAGGCCCCATCCCCATGTTATTTTTCATCATCAATTTTAAGAATAGAAACCTGAACTTTTGTTCTTCCACTTTGCTTTAGTTTTTCACCAAAATTCTATTGCAATTTTATTCGTTCCAAGAGGCGCTGTTGTGGCTCGAAGAACACCTATCGGCGATTCAAGGCGCGGGCTAGTGGCTTATCGGCAATCGAAACACACGATCTTCATTATTGGTGCTTTCATTGAGAGGTGTTAGATTGTGTGTTTTTCTTCTACCCCATTCCCTTTCTTTTTCTTCTTGTTTTTCGTCCCCCTCCCCCCCTATAAAAAAATATATAAATATATATATATATAATATATATATCATCATTATCACGAGTCCTCGAAGCAAAGAGCGTAGGGAAGAGAAGAAAGCAATGGCCAATAAAGAGATGAAGGACAAGATCGATAATCTTGACATCTAGATGCGAAGTATGAGCGGAATTATGGAGGGAAGGCTTGGATCGCTCGACGAAGGCCAAGGCAACACCAACGCCGCCGTGGCACGACTCGAGCAACGAATATAAGAGGTCTTATGCGCGTTCAAACAACAACGACCACAGCAACGCGACGACCATCCAAGGCGCGAACATTGCCGACACGCCGAGCGCACGCCATCACCACGGCGCGAGGAGTGGCGCGCGCACGAGCAGTGTGACGGGGAGCGGCGACGAGAAGACTACGAGCACGAGGATGAGTTCGACCAGCTATCGCAGGCATCCAATTACCGAGAGTGTCCGAGGCCCGACAAGCCAAGATTTGTGATGTCCACATTCACGGGTAGTGATCCGGAGGCTTGTCTCAACCGTATTGCGCAATACTTCGAACTCAACAAAACCGAAGGCCATGATCGAGTAAGGTACGCAACATTCTATCTTGATGGTGAGGCTAATGTATGGTGGCAATGGCTCACAAGGATCTACCGCAAACAACAACAAATTATCACTTGGGATATCTTTGAGAGGGAGTTTATTGTACGGTTCAGTACATCAGACTACCATAACTATAACGAGGCTCTCACGCGCATACGACAGACAGGCAGCTTGCACGAATACATCAGGGAGTTTGAACTGCTGGCATGCCGTGTGCGTGATTGGCCCGAGGATGCGTTGGTAGGAGCATTTGTGGGTGGACTAAAATTCGATCTTGCTACAAAAGTTTGTTTAGAGAGGCCATACACCATGCACGTCGCTATGGAAGTTTCCCGAGGACGTGAGGATCACCTAGTCGCAACACGAAGGGGACGGGCAGACGCCCGATTCACCGACATGCGTTGCACAGGCACGAGCCAAGCAACGTCAAGTGCGCAGCCGAACGTCAGTGCCCGACCGACAGGGCCAGTAGTTAAGCGGCTATCTCCCGAGGAAGTCAAGTGTCGACGAGAGAAGGGCCTATGTTTTAAATGCAAAGAGAAATTTACGCCAGGAAATCAATGTAAGCAAGCTTTTGTGATCGAAGTTGCTAATTCTGATGAGGAAGGATCTGAGGTCGAGGAAGAACCACCTCAGAAGGATGAGGTTGAAGTGCCCGACGAAGAAGCAGAAATTTTGATGCACGCAATGGCAGGGATTAGAGGGTCAAAGACGAGGGTGATGGTGCTCGTAGACAACGGGTCATCACACAACTTCATTAATGCTGACATGTCCCAGAAGTTGAATTTACCAACCACGAAGATTGAGCCTTTTGAGGTACGAGTTGCTAATGGTGAGAGGCTGCAATGCACTGAATCCTTTCGGAAGGTGCCAATCAAGTTCCAACACTACAAGAATAATCATTTTCAGTGACGATAATTTTTGTCGCTATGTCCGTCGCTAATAATGTCCTAATATTGTCGCTATATGTTCGAATTTCGTCACAATAATACCTCTTATTGTGACGGTATTTTTTGTGACGACATAGCAACAAAAATTATCGTCATTAAAAATGATTATTCTTGTAGTGCAAGGAGTTACGGTAAAGGCTGATCTCTATGCTTTACCCCTAGTCGGACCTGATGTCATGCTAGGAGTCCAATGGCTCGAAGGATTAGGCAAGGTGACCACCGACTTCCGAATTGGAGTTACGGAGTTCAAATCTGGAGGTCGGGAAGTCACCCTGAGCACTGGCACTGAGAAAGGAACTAAAGAAGTTGGGTTGAAGAGTATCCAAAGAGTTTGGCGAAGTGGTGGTCAAATATTCGCGGTAGTAGTCGAAAGTAGGGAGCCGCACACGGAAGAGGCCGGACAGCAGCAAGCCGATGTGCGCGAGCTTCTTGAGGAATTCGAAGGAGTGCTAGGCAAACCCCAAGGGCCTACCACCTCACCGGGAGTTCGAACACCGCATACCCTTGATTAATGAGCAGCACGCAGTGCACGTCCATCCCTATAGGTACGCTCACTTCCAAAAAACTGAGATTGAGAGGCAAGTGGCTGAGATGCTAGAATCAGGGTTAATTCAGCATAGCAAGAGTCTGTTTTCTTCACCAGTACTGTTAGCTAAAAATAATGATGGCACGTGGAGGTTCTGTACCGACTACCCAGCTCTGAATGTTGCGACTATCAAGGATCAATTTCCTATTCCAAGTGTCGACGACATGCTCGACGAGTTAGCTGGATCACGTTACTTCTCGAAGCTCGATCTGAGAGCTGGTTATCATCAGATTCGGCTCCACAAAGCCGACATACCGAAGACATCTTTTCGTACACATCAGGGACACTATGAGTATTTGGTGATGCCATTCGGGCTATGCAACGCCCCATCCACTTTCCAGTTTGCTATGAATTCTATCTTCAAGGAACATCTACGTAAGTTTGTTTTAGTCTTCTTTGATGATATACTGGTATATTTGAAGTCATGGGCTGAACATCTAGAGCATTTGAGAGTGGTGCTTGAAGTCTTGGAGGCTAACTCATTTCACATCAAGCCGTCTAAGTGCTCATTCGGACAGGAGATAGTCGAGTACTTAGGGCACTTTATATCTCATAATGGCGTGACGGTTGATCCAAAGAAGATAGAGGCGATGGTCGACTGGCCCAAGCCAACGAGCCTCACGCAACTCAGAGGGTTCCTAGGGCTCACGGGCTATTACCGGAAGTTTGTGAAGGATTATGGAACCATTGCCAAGCCCCTTACAGAGATGACCATGAAAGGAGGGTTCACATGGACCAAGGCTAGCGAGGAGGCATTTGAAAAACTAAAGGGCGCCATGACTATAACGCCAGTACTCGTAATGCCAATGTTTGATGTCTTGTTCGAGGTACACACTGATGCTAGTGATATTGGGATTTGAGTCGTGCTCTTGCAGGAAGGGCGACCCTTAGCTTATCTTAGCAAGGCGCCAGGCACGACTCGGTGTGGTCTATCTGTGTACGTCAAAGAGATGCTAGCTGTTGTCGAAGCTGTGGGATGCTGGAGACCCTATCTGCTGGGGCGACGATTTCGGATTGTGACCGACCAGCAACCACTCAAGCATCTACTCGAGCAAAGGATCGTTACTTCCGAGCAGAAGAACTTCGTGTCGAAGCTTATGGGGTTCGACTTTGAGATATTCTACCGGCCAGGACGACAGAATGTTGTAGCTGATACCCTATCTCGACGGACAGATGTGGTTGAACGTGATGCTATCACTGGACCAACATGGACAATTTGGGAGAAAGTTCGAAAGGCGCAAGAAGAGGATACTAATTGCAAGGAAGTGCGTCAAAAGATCGAGGCAAGAGGGACCATTACTGATTATGAGCTGCACAGCAGCCTTTTACTACATCGAGGTCGAGTGTTCGTTCCCAATAGTGGACAGCTACGCGAGAAGATCATGCAGCACTTCCACGACTACAAGATTGGAGGAAATGCACCTGGATGAGAATAGCCAATACCTTCTTTTGTCCAGGACAACAAGGCACGGTCCGGGACTACATCGCGAGGTGCAACGACTGTCAGCACACTAAGTGTAACGCCCCGTATTTTATTTATAAAGGAAAATACTAGCTTTTAGTTTTAAGCTAGCCTTTATTAATAAATATTCAT
>CACSLK010032525.1:3236930-3251431 GCA_902706635.1 Striga hermonthica | reverse complement strand
CCACGCGGGCCGTAACTGGGCTCGCGGGCCTTGACTAGTGCGGGCGAAATCGGGCCTCTCGCGGGCTGTAAGCGGGCCAGACGGCCCGAGGGCCTTAGGAGACAACATAAGCTGGAAAAAAAATAGGACAAAAAAGAGAATGGCTATGCTGAGCTTGGGTTCGAACCCGTGACATCAATCACAAGTTTTAGCACAGAAACCGCTGCGCATGTCACAAGTTTTAGCACAGAAACCGCTGCGCCACTCATACTTACGTTCTGAATTGAACTCAAAATATTTTAAAAGCACAATAAGGACCTGAAATTCTGAGGCAACTGAACAGAGCTACAGGGCTGCGACTAAAATTTGCAGAAAGCTGCTGGACAACAAAATTCAACCAAATTCGACGACATTAAATCCAACGACAACCGGGTTCGAGAGATTATCAAAATGACATAATTTTCGGAGTTCCGAGACATATTTTTATTAACGGTTTTGGCTCAAAAACGAAACAACCAAAATAAAAGCAAAGAGGACGACCGGGAGTTCGAATGACCCGAACAACCTAACGACGACTCGAAACAACAAAACGAGACTCCGAACTTATGCACATTTCTCACAGTAACACAACGATATTCACGTTTATAAAATTGAGAGTTCCAATCACTTCCGAAAACTCCACGTACGAACGAAATATACATATGAAATTAAATGGACCAAAACAATCCGACTTCAAATCAAGATTCGGTAAACCGAACACATCATATATATAACGTATAATATATGAAAACGACCGCAATGAAGAGAGGATTCGAATTATTGTTTTTAATTGATGATATGTTGCATCAATTGGTAACATCCACTTAAATGTGGTGGTGTTACAACTTCATCTCCATTATGTATGGAGTTATGAAGTGAGTTATGAAGTGAATTCATGTCTTCATTAAGTGTGAAGTCATGTCTTCATTAAGTTAATAGTTGTATTAAGACAACTATAAATAAGATGCTTGTGTGCATCTTGAAAAGTGAACAATACGAGACAAAAAAAAAAAAACAAGTTATAGAAAATACATAATCTTTATATAGTGCTTTTCTCTTGTTGAGCCGAAACCATCAAGGCGGCTCGGGTTTTAGAATGTGGAGGATACCGACGTCTCTAGTAGCCGTCGGATAAAAGATATACGGGCAAGTAATCGCTTCCGCTACATAAAGGTCAGTCCTATATATATTTATATATGCGTTATATAAAACCACTAACAGTGGTATCAGAGACCGTTTATTCCTCCGACGATTTGTTTTTGTAAAACAAATATATTTATATATTTGTTACGTAAAATTCATTCTATTGATTAACTAAGTGTTAAATATAGAATGAATGTCATTCATGAATTTGTGATCATGAAGATGATTTAAAAAATAAAAAAAAATAAAAAAAAAATGATATGGGGGAATAAATTAGGTTTTGTTGCCTAATTAATGTATAAATAAAGATTTTAATGTGAAGAAGATACAAATGATTTTACCAATCTCTTTATTATATCTTCTTCTTTCATATTATTTTACTAATAGTAATATTTGTTATTATTATGATATTTATATGGTATTCATGTTTACCATTATATAAAGATTATTTTGAAATTATCATAATATTTGTTATTATGATGAAAAGAATAAATCAATATTTTAGTAATATTGTGTGACTTCTTATTATTATTTAAATTATCTAAGTGATATTTAAATAATTATTTAATATGATACATGAATATATGTTATTCATGTTACTTGACGTAAATATCTTTGTGATGTTTATATTTATTTAATACAATACATGAATATATGTTATTCATGTTACGAGACTTAGTAGATATCTTTGTGATATTTATATTTGTGTTTATTTGTTAAACAATAACATGAATAAATGAATATGTTTAACTAAAATAAGGTTAATTAAATTATATTTATTCTTGTTTGTGTTATTTGTGATGATTATGAGCTTGGCGAAATTTTCGAACTACTGGCATAAACAAAAATAAAATTGATAATTTAATTATATTGACCTCATGCCTAATATCCATTTTATATACTTGTAGATGACAACTAAATCCATGATTGGAGATTTGTCCTCCAACGAAAAGCTAGATGGTACCAATTACGACATCTGGCATAGGAAGATTCAGTATCTTCTTAATGAACGCGAGGTTTTGGAAACCTTGTCCACTACTGTGATTGAGCCAAAGGATACTGCTAGTGCGCAGTACAAGGAAGAATTGACAAACTATCATACGTGGTCCAAAAAGGATCGTTCTATACGTTATACTATGTTGTATTGCATGCATAATGATCTTATTGGAGAGTTTGAGAATTGTCCCACGGCTAAAGACATGTGGGACAAGCTTAAGCTCACCTTTGGGCAAACTTCGGCTACTAGGCTGCGTGCCTTGAACTTAAAGTGGATGGATTACAATATGGATCCTAAACACTCTGTTGCCGAACATTTGCATATGAGTGCCATGATACGTGACCTGAAAGCTGTGGGACGAGATGTATCTGACGAGGAGCAAGTTATAAATGTGGTTCGTTCACTTCCAAATGATTCTGAGAATTGGAAGAACTTCAAGCTCCTCATGGCTCATAGCGAGAATGTAAAAACTTTTTCAGAACTCGCTAAACATATTGAAATGGAAGTAGAAAGTCAGAGAACGTTAGCACCTTCCAATGTTGCATTTGTTGCCCATGGTGGTCAAACCAAGGGAAATAAGCGCAAACGAGCCAAGAAATTTTCCCGTCCTTCTCAAACTTTTGGATCAAATGGTGGTTCAAAGAAACAACTTATGGCACATGGCCAAAGGGAGAAGAAAATAGCGCGTGTGAAGTGCTATAATTGTGGACAGAAAGGTCATTTCGCTCGTGATTGTGCTGAGCAGAAAAAGGTACCTTCTACCACTAACTCTTTTGAACTATTTGTTTGTTCTCATGCATTAGTTGTTAATTCTATTCCTAATTGGATTATAGATACGGGAGCAAGCAAGCACATAGTTCATGAAAGATCTGGATTTGTGGAGTTTCACCGGTTTCCTATTGTCACTCAAACTGTCATGTTAGGAAATGGGAGCGAGGAAGATGTCCTTGGGGTTGGAACATACCAACTTAAACTCCATGGTGGAAATACACTACTCCTGCATGATACTCTCTATGCACCCGGGGTGCGAAGTTGTTTACTTTCAGTTGTTTCCTTGTTAAAACTTGGTTTTTCCTTTAACTTCAATACTAGCGGTTCGGACATTTTGTATCATGACAATTTATTCGGACATGGTTTTTTAAAGAATGGTTTCTTTGTTCTTGACTTGGATGAAAGTTATAATGACTCATCACATGCTTTTGCTTCATTTTATAATGTTGATTCTGAATCTGTTAAATGGCATGCGCGACTTGGTCATATTGGTCAAGATAGAATGTCAAGACTAGCTAAAGAAGGACATTTGGGACAATTAACTAAGGTTAAATTGCCTAAATGTGAACCTTGTCTAGCTGGATAAGCTACTTAAAAGCCTTTTGGTAAGGAATCAAGAGCATCAAATCCTTTAGAGCTGATTCATTCTGATATTTGTGGGCCTTTAAATATAAAAGCTCGTCATGGGGCTACATATTTTATTACCTTTATAGATGATTATTCACGTTTTGGGTATGTGTACCTATTATCTCATCGACATGAAGCACTTGATACGTTCAAATGTTTCGTGGCCGAAATTGAAAACCAAAAGGAACGAAGAATTAAGACTCTTCGTACTGATCGGGGACATGAATACCTCTCTGATATGTTCAAAGAGTTTTGTGAGGCTAAAGGTATTTCAAGGCAACTTACGGTTCCATATACTCCGCAACAAAATGGTGTTGCTGAAAGAAGAAATCGTACATTACTGGACATGGTTAGGTCGATGATGGCGCAAGCCAATCTCCCTATTAAATTTTGGGGAGATGCGTTGCTTACGGCAACATACATCCTTAATCGTGTACCAAGTAAAAGTGTGTCACTCACTCCATATGAGTTGTGGAATGGAAAATCACCCATTTTGGATCATTTGCGCCCTTGGGGTTCGGCTGGCTATGTGCATAACCAAACTCACAAGTATGGAAAGCTAGGTCCAAGAGCTACCAAAATGGTGTTCATTAGATACCCTGAACATTCAAAAGGGTATGTTATGTTTGGTGAACATCCAGATGGTGGAATGACTGAGATAGACTCACGCAATGTCGATTTTCTTGAGGATGAGTTCCCAAGTATTGGTGAAATTAAGAGAGACCTTCAGTTGTATGAGTTACAACAAGAAATACAAGTATCTTTAGGAGATGAGGGGGATATGTTACCTCAACAGGTCTCCAAAGATAATGAAGTACAAGTATCTTTAGGAGATGGGGGGATATGTTACCTCAACAGGTCTCCAAAGATAGCGAAGTTCTTCTAAATTCCACTAGTGAAAAACAAACTCAAAATGAGGATGAGCCTCATAGAGAAGAGCACGAGATAAGTCATCGAGCTCATAGTCCCATGCCTCTCGAGGACAGTGGGAGAAATTTTTGTACTAGTTTGGAAAATAATGAAGGTCCTACTTTGAGAAGGAGTGATCGTGGAAGAATTCCTCATCGATTTTTTCAAATTGAGGAGGATGTATTCCTTTGTACTCCTTTAGAAGTAGATGAACCGAACTCTTATAAAGAGGCAATGAATTCACCATATAATTCAGAATGGAAAGATGCAATGAATGATGAGATGGACTCAATGATTAAAAATAATGTTTGGGAACTTGTTGACCTTCCACCTCATCGTCGATCAATTGGATGTAAGTGGATATTCAAAATCAAGCGTGGGGTGGATGGATCAATAGAAAAGTTCAAAGCTCGTTTAGTGGCGAAAGGTTTTACCCAAATTGAAGGTATAGATTACGATGAGACATTTTCTCCTGTGGTGAGATTTGCCTCCATTCGTCTTCTTTTGGCCCTGGTTGCCCATTTGGATTTAGAATTATTTCAAATGGACGTAAAAACAGCTTTCCTCAATGGTTCTCTTGAGGAAGAGATATATATGGATCAACCTATTGGGTTTGTCCCAAAAGGGCAAGACAATAAAGTTTGTCGCCTCAAAAGATCCATATATGGTCTCAAGCAGTCTTCCAGACGATGGTATCTCAAATTCCATGAAGCCATTTATGCATTTGGTTTGACCATGGTTGATGAGGATCATTGTGTGTATGTCAAGAAAAGTGAAGAAGGAATTTTGTTTCTTTCTTTATACGTTGATGACATATTGTTGGCTGGAAACGACATGGGAATGATCAACGACACTAAGCAGTGGTTGTCCTCTAATTTTGAAATGAAGGACATGGGTGAAGCTAGGTATGTCCTAGGAGTGGAAATAATGCGAAATCGTCCTAAGAAACTTCTTGGTTTGTCTCAAGAAACATATATTAAACAAATCTTAGAACGTTTTCGAATGCATTATTCCAAACCCGTTGATACTCCAGTCGAAAAGGGTTTAACCTTAAGTCTTGATCAATGTCCGAAAACAGATGAAGAAAAACATAAAATGAGTAATGTTCCATATGCTAGTGCAGTAGGAAGCTTGATGTATGCCATGTTATGTACACGACCAGACATCTGCTTTTCGGTTGGCTTGGTAAGTCGTTACCAAAGCAACCCTGGGCCTGCACATTGGCAAGCTGTCAAAAGAATCTTGCGTTACCTGCGTGGTACAAGTGACTTGGTACTTTACTATCAAGGTGGGTCCTTGAAATTAAAAGGATACTCGGATGCTGACTGGGGTGGCGATCTGGATGAGTCAAAGTCAACTTCAGGATATGCATTTATATTCGATGGAGATGCAATATCCTGGTGCAGTAAAAAACAAGATTGCATAGCCCTTTCGACTATGGAAGCTGAGTATGTTTCCAGTAGCGTTGCCGTTCAAGAGGCAATATGGTTGAGGAATTTTCTACAGGATCTCAACCTCACCCCAAAGGTTGATGAACCTGTAGAAATGCATTGTGATAATACTGCTGCTATCCAGTATGCTCAGGATCCGAAGTTTCATAGAAAAACCAAGCATATCAAAAGGCGTTATCATTTTATACGAGACGCAATAAAAAATAAAGAAGTTATCATTAAGTATATACCCACAAATAAAATGATAGCTGATCTTTTAACTAAATCTATACGCAGAGATGCTTTCCAAACTCATGTGAAGAGTCTTGGTTTGCGTAGGTTTTAATTTTATTTTTGTGGGATAATGGATGTGTAAAATGTTACACCGAACATATATGAAATTTGTTGTTCTTTGATATGTTCTTTAGCATATGTTGCATAAGTAGGCATGAGTAAAGATGTCACCAGGCTTTTGATTACGCTTATCACACAGGTAATCGCCCTATCACATTAGTTGTGAGTAATAGGATGAGACTATGCCATATTCATATTACGTGTATGTAGTATGGATTGTATTTATACTTTTGTTGTATAAATATATTTTTACAGTCGCCTTAGTAAGTCTAAGATGAGACTCTAACGAGTCGAATATGAAACAATCCTGATTTCATATCAAAGCCTTGAAGCCGAATCTCGAGTGGAATATAAATTATTAAGTATATTTATCAAGTGGCTCGGGTTAGATACTTGAGTAGTATGTAAAGATTCGTATAACATAGTAGAGTGACATGCCCATCATAGTGGGAGCTATGTTATGACACGTATATCATACTGCGTGTGCTTTGAACGACCGTTAAGGATTGACAAATGATTCCCTACTTTGTCAAGGTGTGAATCCTATAGATTTTGTTGTCCAACTTTGTACGAAGCCTTTTGACTTAGAACTATGTTATGAAATTGAGACTTAGTGTTGCTACTTTAATATGTCCACCAAGAGCTATGATCGATACAGTTCGACGGAGCATGTTAGGAAAGCAACTAAGTTGAGATAAAGTTTCATTAGTGTCTAAGAAATAACTGATTCAACTTCACCACATTAGCCCGGGCGGTTGTATTTGAATATAACCATGTTGTGTATATAACATATAGGGACTGTGTATGCTATCGGTGATTTTTGAACAGTTAGAGGTTGTCGTAAATATGAAATTGTTATGTTAGTTAGATGGTAACTTAATATAACGCTGTTATCGTTGCATTTGGTCGCACGCTCTATTACCCGTATGAGGCAAGAGATTTGCTAATAAAGATTTGTTGTTATAGTCTCGTCTTAAGCGGCTGAGTGGGAGTATTGTTTTTAATTGATGATATGTTGCATCAATTGGTAACATCCACTTAAATGTGGTGGTGTTACAACTTCATCTCCATTATGTATGGAGTTATGAAGTGAGTTATGAAGTGAATTCATGTCTTCATTAAGTGTGAAGTCATGTCTTCATTAAGTTAATAGTTGTATTAAGACAACTATAAATAAGATGCTTGTGTGCATCTTGAAAAGTGAACAATACGAGACATAAAAAAACAAGTTATAGAAAATACATAATCTTTATATAGTGTTTTTCTCTTGTTGAGTCGAAACCATCAAGGCGGCTCGGGTTTTAGACGTGGAGGATACCGACGACTCTAGTAGCCGTCGGATAAAAGATATACGGGCAAGTAATCGCTTCCGCTACATAAAGGTCAGTCCTATATATATTTATATATGCGTTATATAAAACCACTAACACGAATAAATTACCCGACTTCGGGAAATTAAGAGTTATTGAACGGGAAACGGGCCCGACAGCGGGTCGGACGATCGGCTTCGGGACTCGAAATCTTCCAACACAGTTCTGAGGGCTGCTGGACGGAATTGATGATGGCGAGTGAGGCTCTGTTGCTGATCGCCGGACGAAGGTGTCGTTCGGAGGTTGCCGCCGCTGGTAGTCGTCGCTGGAATTTGCAGGTCGCGTGATGAACTCGCCGGTGGTCCCGCTATTCTGGACGCTCACGGTGGCCGGGAGAAGCGGCTAGGGGCGATCGATATGATGGCGAGGAAGAGAGCAGCGACTCATGGAGGAGCTGAAATGGTGTTATCTCGCCGGTGACGATGGAGGTGCCGGCTGGATTTGCAGGTTCTATTATAATTTTTTTTTTTTTTTTTTTTTAAGGAGCAGAGAGCACAATTTGAATGATAATGAAAAATTGCTCCTTTTGGCTAAGATATAAGAGCATCCGGCGAGAACGTGCGAGGGAGATCTTACTGAAACATCGCAACGACGCTCAACGGCTTGGAGAAGGAGAAGACCGGATCAAACGCGAGAAAGAAGAAAGTGAACGGTTTGGTGATTAATTTAATTGGGCCACAAAAAAAATTAATCTCCTACTAGCTTTAGGAACTTAACTGAATTTGGGCCAAACATGAAACAAATTGGGCCATCATAAAACAATTAATTGGCTAAGGTTTTCTCCATTTGGGCCAAAAGGATATCAAATTGGGTCAATGTAAATACCATAGCTAATGGGTTGAAAGATAAATCGGTTTGGGCCGAAAACAAAACGCAATAATTAAAAATTCTCGATCGATATAATTGACGACAAATAATAAATTAATCTCGATTATCTATATTTATAATACACGCAATATATATATATAATAATAATAGGCCTTTAAAACGATTAGACATTTAATCACAATTAAATATTTACTAATAATAATATTAATAATAATAATAATAATAATAATAATAATAATAATAATAATAATAATAATAATAATAAAAACAATTATGCAAAATAAATAATCCCAATTATTCATAAACAAACGGGGCGTTACAGTCTACCCACCTTACAAAGAATTCCGTCCTCGGAATTCGAAAATAAACTAGAAAGCGATAAAATACAAGGAGAACTCAGAACTCAAAGTTCGGATAACGCCTCCTAATCTCGGCCTCCTTTTCCCAAGTCGCCTCGGTCTCATCGTGTCGGCTCCACAGCACCTTCACCAAGCTCACTGCCCGGTTCCTCAGCTGATGGACCTTCCGATCCAGAATAGCTACCGGCACCTCCTCATAGGTAAGGTCTCGCTCGACCTGCAGTTCGCCGAAGTCCACCACATGATCAGGATTATGCACATACTTCTGAAGCATCGAGACATGGAATACGTCGTGCACACCCGACAAGTCTGGTGGTAAAGCCAGCCGATACGCTAAGTTCCCGACTCGGTCGAGGATCTCGAATGGCCCAATATAGCAAGGTTTAAGCTTCCCTTTCTTCCCGAAGTGAATCACACCTCGCATGGGTGAAACCTTCAGAAGGACATGATCTCCTACCACATACTCATGCTCATGCCTCTCCCGGTCGGCATAGACCTTCTGCCTCTCCTGGGCGGACCTGATGGTCTTCCGGATCTCCTCAACGGTCGCAGCAGTACTCTGAACAAAATCTGATCCTGTAATCCTCCTCTATCCAACCTCATACCAATACAGAGGGTTCGGGGACCTTACGTCCGTACAAAGTCTCGTACCGGACCATCTTGATCGAAGAGTGGTAGCTGTTGTTGTAGGTCAGCTCGACTAGCGGAAGGGCATACTCCCAAGTCAGGCTTCGGTCCAAGACCACAGCCCTCAAAATGTCCTCCAAGTACTGGATCACACGCTCCGACTGACCATCTGTCTGGGGGTGAAAGGCTGTACTGAACTCCAACCTCGTCCCAATGGCTCGGTGCAACGTCCTCCAGAACTGGGATGTGAACTTGGCATCTCGATCCGAAACAATCTCCACGGGCACTCCATGAAGCTTAACAATGTCCTTGACGAACAATTCGGCGTAATCACTCGCCTTCATGGTCGTCCGGACTGGCAGAAAATGGGCAGACTTCGTAAGGCGATCCACTATCACCCAAATCGAATCATACCCGCTACTCGATCTCGGCAATCCTACTAGGAAATCCATGGTGATGCACTCCCACTTCCACATGGGAACCTCGAGGGGCTGCAATAACCCTCTCGGTTTCTGGCGCTCAGCCTTCACTTGCTGACACACCAGGCACCCATCCACGAACTTCGCTACCTGCCTCTTCATGCCTCGCCACCAGAAAGTTTTCCTCAGGTCCTGATACATCTTCGTGCTACCAGGATGGATGGTGTACGGGGCACTGTGGGCCTCTCTCAAAATCTCTCTCCGCAGTTCCCACACCCTCGGAACACAAAGCCTACCCTCGAGGCTCCATCAGATGCGACTGCGAAACCACCAATTCTACCAGCTGCTGACAACTCTCTCATACGGCATAAGAATCGGTCATTCGGTTGCTCGGCGACTATCCTCTCTCGAAGAGTCGGTCCCACAACCAAAGAGGCCAATACGCCCCCGGCTGTCGAAGTCGACTCCACTGCCTCCAACTGTAATCGCTCGAACTCCCGAATAAGAACATCCTGCCTGGTGAACAACCAAGACAGCTGGCTATAACTCCTCCGACTAAGGGCATCGGCTACCACATTAGCTTTCCCAGGGTGATAGCTAATGGTGCAGTCGTAGTCCTTGACTAGCTCCAACCACCTACGTTGCCTCATGTTCAGCTCCTTCTGAGTGAAAATGTACTTTAGGCTCTTGTGGTCGGTAAAGATCTCACACTTGCCTCCATAGAGATAGTGCCGCCAAATCTTCAAGGCGTGAACAACTGCATCTAACTCCAGATCATGAGTGGGGTAGTTCTGCTCGTGAGGCTTCAGCTGCCTCGAAGCATAGGCTACGACTTTCCCCTGATGCATAAGGACACATCCCAAACCCATCTTCGAAGCATCACTATAGATCGTGAACTCCAAAGTAGGATCGGGTATAGATAGGACGGGCGCGGTAGTGAGTCTCCTCTTCAACTCCTAGAAACTCTCCTCGCATTGAGGACTCCAATCAAACCTCACGGACTTCTTCGTAAGGTTGGTCAGCGGCTGGGCTATCTTCGAGAAACCCTCGATAAACCTCCTGTAGTATCCTGCTAACCCCAGAAAACTACGAACATCCGCTGCACTTCTCGGCGTGTCCCACTTACTCACCGCCTCAATCTTGCTGGGATCCACTTCAATGCCTCGAGCTGTCACAATGTGGCCAAGGAATGCCACACAGTTCAACCAGAATTCGCACTTCGAGAACTTAGCATACAACTTCTCGCGGCGAAGAGTCTCCAGCACAATCCTCAGATGCTCCCGGAATTAGGTCAATGGTGAACTCCACCTGGCGGTCTGGCGGTCCTCCGGGTAGGTCATCAGGAAAGACGTCGAGGTACTCGCAAACAATAGATACTCTCTCGGGCACCCGCTCATCAACATCGTCGGATACCATGGAAACAAGATAGCCTTGACAGCTACCCTTGGAAAGGCTCTTCCTGGCTTGCATAGAAGAGATGACCCGAGGCACAGTCCTCGAACTCATCCCAAAGAACAAAACAGGATGATCGGGAATGGGATAGAGGGTGACTTTGCGCTCTTGGCACCGGATATCGGCTCGATAACGGGTGAGCCAGTCCATGCCCAAGATCACGTCAAAGTCTCGCATATCAATAACATATACGTCGGCCTCTAGAATTCGACCACCAATGCGAATAGGAAGGTTGCGAACCACCAAATCAGAGATATAGGTTTTCCCGAGGCTAGACTAACCTCGAGAGGATCATAAGGACTCACCATGCTAATAGATAAGGCCTCTAAACAACGAGAACAGATAAACGAATGGGTAGCACCGATATCACATAAAGCAAAAACAGGCACATGGGATATCGAAAGCATTCTACATCGAATAAGCCGGACAAGGTTAGCACAAAACGAACAAGATAATCATAATTTCAGAAGTCTAGAGTTCTCTAACAAACACTAGAGTTCGATTAAATCAAGGTGGATAGGTCCTAAGCCCCAAAATAACTATTACACCACAAGTAGTCTCATTACCACATGTGTTTCATTTACATATCAAGTATTTTCATTAATACTTAAACAAACATACCTTAAGCAGCGCGGAGTGACGAAGACGAGTGGTCATAACACAATGTCTAAGCACATAATCACATATGTGCCAGTCTACAGAAACGCAGACTGGCTCTGATACCAAACTGTAACACCCCACTTTGATTTTACCGAAATTCCGGAATTTCCAAAAACTAGTATAAAATTTTCAAAATCATTTTCGAAAACTTAGTGGGTGTTAACTAACATTTTTCATATCCCAAGTCTTATCTGGGCCTACGGGGATTCATTACCCGGTTTTCACAATCGGTTTTCATTAACCAACATAAACACATGAAATAAATAACCAAACATCAATCCCAAAACGACAAAGGTTCATAAGCTTCAAAACCAACACACAAGGTTCGAAAATAGTTTGCACAAAAACATGACGTGCAACAGACTTATTCAAGTTCAGCGGAAGTAATTCAAATGCATAAGTAATTAGACCGACCCAACTCGTCCCTTCCTCGTCACCCGGCTGTTGCTTAACCTGCATCGGTGAAGAGCAGGTGGGGATGAGCACAAGATGATAAACGTGCTAACCACTATGCACATATATAATAATAACAGTTGGTATGGTTAGAGTATGAACATAAAGCAATCATTTGTCACGTCTCCAAATCAAATCACATCATAATATATTACCCACGTGTACACATCTCTCATTAGCCAAGGATAGGGGATTCATTACCCTAACTCATGGGGGTACGTGCCACTGTAACGGACACGGCCTTTCATTAGGTCTTTACGGAGACTTGCCTCGCAAGGGCAACCGTACCGTAACTCGACGGGGACAACCGTACCGACGGCCGACATCGGCTCACGCCGATAGGCTACATGATTTACATACATACTAAAATCATACCATCTCAACAAGAAACACATATATGGCATAGCAAGTTTTGAATAAGTAAACCCACCTGGAAATTGCCGTAAAATATTGCACACAATAGCAAGTACGTAGGATGAGGCTCGACTACTCAAATACCTACATTTAAGCGAGATAATTTATCAATAATTTATCTCACTACTCTAACTTAACATAAAACCCATACTTAATAAAAATTAAGTCTTAAGGGTTTTAATCGAATTTTTTGTGGACTTGGAACTCTCTTATTTATTAAAAAATAGGGCTCGGAGAATTAATTTGGAGTCTCGGGACTTAAAATAATTTATTCCAAAAATTTTCTCATTTTTAAAATATTTTTAAAATTTAATTCGGAACGGAAAACAGACTCCGAAACACAAAATTGAGATAAAAAAAGTTAAGTGGGCCGCGCTGGAATTATCTGCTGCAAAAATGGGCCTCATACACGCGAATTGGGCCGGATATCATAGAAATAGTGGCCCAAAATTTGACCTGCCAACAGATACTATAAGCTGGGCAAAACGGGCTCCCACGCGGGCCGTAACTGGGCTCGCGGGCCTTGACAAGTGCGGGCGAAATCGGGCCTCTCGCGGGCTGTAAGCGGGCCAGACGGCCCGAGGGCCTTAGAAGACAACATAAGCTGGAAAAAAAATAGGACAAAAACGAGAATGGTTATGCTGAGCTTGGGTTTGAACCCGTGACATCAATCACAAGTTTTAGCTCAGAAACCGCTGTGCCACTCATACTTACGTTCTTAATTGAACTCAAAATATAACAATAAGGACCTGAAATTCTGAGGCAACTGAACAGAGCTACAGGGCTGCGACTAAAATTTGCAGAAAACTGCTGGACAACAAAATTCAACCAAATTCGACGACATTAAATCCAACGACAACCGGGTTGGACAGATTATCAAAATGACATAATTTTCGGAGTTCCGAGACATATTTTTATTAACGGTTTTGGCTCAAAAACGAAACAACCAAAATAAAAGCAAAGAGGACGACCGGGAGTTCGAATGACCCAAACAACCTAACGACGACTCGAAACAACAAAACGAGACTCCGAACTTATGCACATTTCTCACAGTAACACAACGATATTCACGTTTATAAAATTGAGAGTTCCAATCACTTCCGAAAACTCCACGTACGAACTAAATATACATATGAAATTAAATGGACCAAAACAATCCGACTTCAAATCAAGATTCGGTAAACCGAACACATCATATATATAACGTATAATATATGAAAACGACCGCAATGAAGAGATGATTCGAATAAATTACCCGACTTCGGGAAATTACGAGTTATTGAACGGGAAACGGGCCCGACAGTGGGTCGGACGATCGGCTTCGGGACTCGAAATCTTCCAACACAGTTCTGAGGGCTGCTGGACGGAATTGATGATGGCGAGTGAGGCTCTGTTGCTGATCGCCGGACGAAGGTGCCGTTCGGAGGTTGCCGCCGCTGGCAGTCATCGCTGGAATTTGCAGGTCGCGTGATGAACTCGCCGGTGATCCCGCTATTCTGGACGCTCACGGTGGCCGGGAGAAGCGGCTAGGGGCGATCGATATCATGGCGAGGAAGAGAGCAGCGACTCATGGAGGAGCTGAAATGGTGGTATCTCGCCGGTGATGATGGAGGTGCCGGCGGGATTTGCAGGTTCTATTATAATTTTTTTTTTTTTTTTTTTTTTTTTTT
>CACSLK010032525.1:3211658-3225024 GCA_902706635.1 Striga hermonthica | reverse complement strand
AAAAAAAACACAGCCCTATAACTTTCGTGTTGATTACTTAAGCAAAAAAAAAAAATAACTTTAAAACCGAGTTTAAGCATAAAACACTTAGGTCAAGAAATCTGCCAACATAACTATTTGTCAAATTACAGCACTTCACTAAAACAACAATATCTCAAGTTATAACACTCTAAATCAACCAAACCCAAAACCTACAGAAACTACACCAGAAAAGCTACAAGTTTTAAGAAGAGCATTTTTAAGAATAATCACGTTAAAGCTCCATTTCAGAACATACATTTCAGTCATGTACACTGCCACTATTTCAAAATTTCTGGACATAGATTCAACTTTGAAAAATCATATAAATTCAACTAAAACACCAAATTGCAAAGATTTCAATTTCCAGTGAAAGCTTATATCATGTACTACAAGTTTCATGATGATTACATTTTTATATTACCACCATAGGCTCAACAAAAACAGCCCAACATCTTGACAACCAAATCTGCCCGGATTTTATAAAAACTGCATGCATGTTCAATTTTCAAAATTCAAAATAAATTCCAATCAACTCCAAATTTCGAAATTCCAACGCTCGCTGAACCCTAACTCAAAATACTATAATTATCATCATGAACACCCGTCCAAGAAATAGCTTCTTGGTTACGAAAAACTGAGCACAACCAGCGGCTAAAACATGGAGTTTTTAATTAACTGCCAACCCAAATCATACACTCATGAATCGAGCATCAACAAGTCACATATAATCACAACATATACCTCAAATATGCACATATAAGATATAGGGAGGTCTGTCCTAACATTATTTTAACACAAATTCACATAAACTCATACGATCACCACATAACACATTTTAAAGAATCTCAGTCGTGCAATAATCGTCAAGTTCAATCATATAAGCGTGCTTTTCATAACATCAATTTTAACATCTCGAGTCATATAGAGCCACAACATCATGCTTAACTACAAATTCATACCTTTTACAACCGCGTGCCTCGCAGCCAACGCACAGAATTTTCACGCGATGTCGGAGCAATCCACTCGTCCTATGGACGACTTCGTCGTCTTTCATCCATGCATCAGTCTTCAGGACTTACGCTCGATCTAACATACAAGAATTATCAACCATCATCCCTCTTGAGGCTTAGCCACTCTCAAGAGTTACGACTGTGATACGCATTAGGTTCTCTTAAACTATTGGGGTCGATTAGTAACCCATTCGCGGCATCGAAATGACACTCCCGGTCCTCGAAGACTGAGGTTCTAATTCCCCGAGTGATCTCATACACTAGAGATTCACTCGGTACTTAACCTTTCTCTTTCGAGATGGGTCACAAATGGTCCTACTCTAAGGACACTGAACGAATCTTATAGCGAGAAAATGCTATAATCAGCACTTATCTTAATAATAATATACTGAAACTCACAACTAGGAACCTCTAGAGTCCGAACGTAACTCTATATCACTAGAGTTCAATGTCAAACACTAGAGTTCACATAACCTGAGGTTGATAGATTTCCTAAGCCCCAAAACAACATATATATCACTTCATGAGTAGTCGCATTGCTACTCATGAAAAACCTCATAAGTAGTTTCATTGCTACTCATGTAAAACATCACATGTAGTTTCATTGCTACTCGTGCAAAACATCACAAGTAGTTTCATTGCTACTCGTGCAAAATCACAATTCACATTAGAAGTATTTTCATTGATACTTATATAAAACATACCTTAAGCAGTGCGGCGTGACGAAGACGAGTGGTCAACACAAGGTCTAAATCACATAAACAAGTTATTCACATATAGACCAGTCTACAGAAACGCAGACTGGCTCTGATACCAAACTGTAACACCCCACTTTGATTTTAAAGAAATCTTGGGATTTCTAAAAATCAAGTAATAATTTTTCAAGATCATTTTCAAAATTCAATGGGTATTAGACAATATTTAACATCAACCAAGTCATATCTGGTTGTTCACATGGTTTTCATTAACCCTTAAAACATCAATTCCACATGATTATTAGCTAAACATTATAGCATGCATAATCGAACGCGTGATATTCAAGAAACAAATCCAATACGAATATCCAAACGAAACATTGGTCCAATAATCCCAAAAACCATAAGTTTTGAAAACGGTTCAACACGTCTCAACCAAAAGAGGTTCACAAGGACCACGCGTTATTCATAAATGGAAGCATAATAAATAAGCATAATCAAAAGACCGACCCACTCGTCTTTCCTCGTCACCCGGCACTTGCTTAACCTGCATCCGTGAAGAGCAGGTGAAGAATGAGCACAAGATGAAAATGAGTGCTCACCACTATGCACGCATAACATAATAATAAATAATGTAAAGAAAGTATGGTCGCGGCATGAACATAAATCAATTATTCTGTCACATCTCCATATCACAACACAACATATCATACTACCCATGTGCACACACCTTTCATTAGCCACGGAAAGGGGATTCATTACCCTAACTCATGGGGGTAGGTGCCACGCTACGGACACGGCCTTTCATTAGGTCTTAGGGAGACTTACCTCGTAAGGTTAACTGTATTACATCGACGGGGACAACCGTACCGACGGCCGAATCGGCTCACGCTGATAGGCTACATGGTTTACATGCATAATTAGATTATACCAACATTAAAGTAAAGACATTCGGCATAGCAAATTTTATAAGTAAACCCACCTGGTACAGCAAGGAACAACACACAATCAAGAGTAGACGGTGAGCACGGCTCGTCAAGCACCTACAACAATTGATATACTAATATCAACACCTATCTTGACCTTAGAGGGCATGCACAGTCATACTTGGCCAAACTTGATTCAACCAAGTAGTTCGTGAAGTTCTGTGGACATTGGAACACTCGGACCTAACGCTTAGACTCGACAAAAGTGCATATAAATACCACATATAAACTTAGTACGCAAAACAAGGTCAAATGGGTCAAAAACACATTTACGGTTTCGAAAAAAAACAAGGAAGGCTTGAGACGGGCCCAGGCTGCTCGCTGGCCTGGTCTGGGCACGGCTGGGCGCAGTCGGGGTGCTGCGGGGCGCTGTCGGGCTCACCGGGTGCGCTGGGAAGCGGGCCGCGGCGCTGGGGCGCTTGCTACAGAAGTGGTCATCAACCCCGATGATAGTCGAAGATCTCGATATGTGGTTGGAGAACATGCTCGAGGAGCCTTCAAGCCCGATCTATCGACCTTCGTGCGAAAGAGATTGGCCAAAAGGATGTGGCCGAAGGTCTAAGTCAAGGAAACGCAAGAAGCGACGCAAAGCAAAGGTGCAAAAGGCAAGCCATTATTGTGGGCCGTGTGCGAGAAAGAAACGGGCATGGCATTCAGAGGTTCGAAGGCGTGGTAGGCAAAGGATGGAAGATGGCTGGATATGGCGTGCTGGACACTGCATTGGGTTGGAAGGTTGGGACCCATGGCCATAGGGCGAGCAGCCGGAGTCGATCGGCGACGGAGACACGAGCACGAGCGTGTGGCGCATCGGCGACGGAGACACGAGCACGAGCGGGTGGCGCGCATCGTGCCTTGATGCGCGTGAGCATATGGTCGACACGCAGGCAGCATTGGGTGCACCGAAGTGTGCGGTAGGGGAGCGGACCACGGGCGTTGACTGGGACGCACAAGCGTTCGGCGAGAACGCAGGGCACGTGGGGCGCGCGAGTGAAGGTAACTCGGGCGGAAGCCGAGGCCGAGTAGGAGTAGGCGTAGCGGGCACGGACGCGCACCCGCAAGAGGAAAGCAGCAGCCACTGGGAGCACGCGATGGGGCGCGATTGGGTAGCAGGCGCGTGAAGCCTAGTCTGCGAAGGACTAGGCGAGGCAGAGGCGGCGGGCGCATGCGTGCGGGACACGACGCGCGATTCCACGCGCGACAAGGAGTAAGGGCCGAAAGACGGCGCGTTCAAGGGTGGCGTGCGAGAAGACGGCCGAGGGTATTTAGGGCGCATGACTTGGAGCTCAAGACTTTGGATTGGAGTGCAAGTCAAGCAAGAATAATTATAGTAGTATTAGGATTTTATTACCATGTTGCTTTTTACTATAGAATAGGAGATCTAATTAGCTTAGGCCTAGATTTATTTTATGCACCTATAAATAGGGGTATCCCATCATTGCTTTAGAGGAAGAGAATTGATGATTTGAATAGAAAAGAACGTTTGTTCAAACTATGTGTTAGGATTCGTGAGAGTTCGATCATGCAATCGAATTAGTGAGTCTAAGACCTGAGCTAGTTCAAAATCGAGGGAGCGAGGCTAATTACTGAGTGAAATCAAGTATCGTGAGAGATTTAGGCTAATAACCGAGTCGATTACAACTATCAGTCGAGGGCGAGTCGTGGCGAGGCTTGGTTCGAGGCGAGTCGAGTGGAACAAAACACACGATCCTTCATCAGCGCTGTGTTGCATGCTGGAGCGCTGGCGTGCGCACTGGGCGTTGTGATACGGAAGTGGTCATCAACCCAGACGAGTCAGAGAATGAGGTTGGCGACGATCTCAACATATGGTTGGACAACATGCTAGAGGAGCCATCAAGTCCAATATATCGACCTTCTTGTGTAAGAGATTGGCCAAAGGGATGTGGCCCGAAGTCAAAAGTCAAGTCTAAGAAGTATAAGGCCAAGCAAGCTCGAAGGAAACGGAAGGCAAAGGCTAAGTAGGGGAATTGTTTGTGCAAGCCTTGTGCGAGGAAAAGACGAGTTTGGAAGATGGAGGCTCGAAGGAGAGGTACGCAAAAGATAGAGGATGGTTGGATATGGTAGCTGGAGATTGTATTGGGTTAGAAGGTTGGGACCCATGGCCAACAGAGTCAAGCGACAAATGGGTCGAGGGAGATCAGCTATCGAGCGTATGGCACGCATCGTGCCATGATCCACGCGATAAGGTGATGCATACGTCGTTGGGCGCACGCGGGTGCGGAGTAGGCGATCGGAGCACCGACGTGGGCAGGGTACGGGCAGCAGACGAGCCGGCAGCAGAGGTTAGCAGCACGTAGGTGGCATCGGGCGTACGCGGGTGTACGATAGGAGATTGGAGCGCATAGGCGCTGGAGGCGATGCGCGGGGCGCGGGACGACAGCGCGAGCGGCACGGACGTAAGGGGCGTGCGCGGCACTCGCGCAGGTGGCGAGGATGCGCGGGACCTGGGTGATACAGAAGTGGGTTCCGTACCCTGTGACAAGAAGGGCCGAGAGCCAAGAGGACTCGATGAGGCTGAAAATAGGGCCAAAACGATGCAAGCATGGCCTAAAAGACGGGTGCGAGCTCGTATGCGAGGCACTCAAACACATGAGAAGCGGCACGAGTCCACACAAACACGGGGTCGCGCATGGAAGTGGGCAAGGACACGCGATAAGGTGATCACAAGGCTAATAAACGAAAGGTGCACATCGAAAGGTGATGCACGGGCAAAGGTTGAGCAAAGACGCACGCGGGCCATAAAGGACGAGCACAAGTGCGTGATGGGCGATTACGCGCATAAGCGCGGAGTGCCGGGGAGCACGCGCAAGCAGCCTGGCAGGCGCGAGAATAGCGCGAGAGGATTGGGCGTGCGCGGCAATCGCATGGGTGGCGGTATGCGCGGTGCGATGGGCGACGGGCATACGGGGCGCGCATCGTGCGTGAATGAGAGTCACGCGAGGGGAGGCCTAGGCAGCGTAGGAATAGGCGTGGCATGGGCGACAGGACAAAACGCGCTGGGACGAGGCGCGCATAAGGGCGATGCGGGCGCAAGGTCGCGCGTGGCGCGCGCGCAAGAAACTGTGCCCAACGAGGACTAGGCCTCGCGGGCGGTGCGCAAAGAGAGGCGGCGTGCAAGAAGGGCGGCCGAGAGGTTGGCTTGGGGCGAATGACTTGTGCATCAAGATACTTGGTGTGCAAGACAATTAATTAGTTATTTTAGTTATGTTAGGATTTTATTTCCATATTGCTTTTATTTAATAGTAGTAGAAGACGTTAGGAGATTTTCTAGCATTAGGATTTATTTTATTGTATAGAATAGGAGATCTAGATCTATTAGGCTTAGATTTATTTTGCAACTATAAATACCCCATGTATCTCATCATATTTTATGTCTTGAATGGAGTATTGAATTGGTGAGCCAATTGAGGGGAACTTTATGTTCTAACGTGTGATAAACAAGGCCGTCAGTGCGTGTTTACATACAGTGTCGGAGAGAAGGCCCTGAGAGCGTCTCGAAGTCACAGTGTCTAGAAGAAGGCCCTGAGTGCGTCTGCTAGATACACCTATCGTGGATAAACGAAGGCCCTGAGTGCGCCGTTTATTCACAACCCAACGTATAAATAACAACACCGATCAGCGGTCCTTCATCACTGGGCAGCGATGAAGGGACGCGCACATTGGCGCGCGAGTGGAGCGGCAGCGCGGGCGTTGGCCTAAACCGCATGGGCGTAGGAATAGCGGGCGCAGGCGCACACGCGTGGGAGTTGGGCGGCTGGCGTGCGGAACAAGGCGCAGGGGCGCGTATGGATGCGGGCGCGCAAGTCCTAGTCCCTGAAGGACTAGACAAGCAGGGCGGTAAGGCGTTGCGCGCGTGCGTGCGTGGCAAGGCGCACGATACCGCGCGCGAGAATGAGTAAGGCCGCGAAGGCGGCGCGCGTACTAAAGCGGCCGAGAGACTTAGGGCGTGGGAATCACTTGTGCTTCAAGTAGTTTGGAGTGCAAGTTAAGACATTAGTAGTTATAGTAATATTAGGATTTTATTACCATGTTGCTTTTAATTATTGATTTAGGAGTTCTAGTTTGATTAGGCTTAGATTTAAATTATGCACCTATAAATACCCATGTACCTTTCATTATTGAGTATGGATGAATGTTGAGTCTTGAATTGATGAGTCAATTTAGAGAGGGGAACTTTATGTTCTAACGTGTGTTAAGCAAGGCCATAGAGCGTGTTTACATACAGTGTCAAAGAGAAGGCCATTAGAGCGTGTTGAAGTCACCGTGTCTAGGAGAAGGCTGATAGTGCGTCTGTTAGTCACACCTATCGTGAGTAAACGAAGGGGCGAGTGCGCGTTTATGCACAACCGTAGGCAAGAAACACGATCTCTCATCATTGGTGCTTTTGTTGAGAGGTGTTGATCGTATTTTTGTCTATTTATCTTTTTTTCTTTTTTCGGTTTTGCCTTTTGTTGAGGGGCCAAATTTTTGTCCTTTTTTGGGGGGATCGAATTTTGTTCAAAATTTTCCCTATATTTTTTAAAAATTTGAGTAAAAAAAAAAAATGTCTTACCTACCATTGGATGAGTTAGATTGGGAAGATCTTGAGATGTTGGAGGGATTGGAAAGAGAACTCACACCATGGGAGAAAACGTATCTAGATGAGCTTCATGAGTGAAGGAACGTAGAAGAATACGAGCGACAGCTCGTAGAAGCCCGGGAAGTGATGGTGGTCGATGTCCAAAACAATGCTGATGATGGTGCGCTGAATTTTCTAATCCTTGAGGACAAGGAAAGTCTCGAAAATTAGGGGAATGATACGAAAGTGGTCATCAACCCAGGCGAGTCAGAGGATGAGGTTGGTGACGATCTCAACATATGGTTGGACAACATGCTAGAGGAGCCATCAAGTCCAATATATCGACCTTCTTGTGTAAGAGATTGGCAAAGGGATGTGGCCCGAAGTCAAAAGTCAAGTCTAGGAAGTACAAGGCCAAGCAAGCTCGAAGGAAACGCAAGGCAAAGTCTAAGGAGGAGAATTGTTGGTACAAGCCTTGTGCGAGGAAAAGACGAGTTTAGAAGATGGAGGCTCGAAGGAGAGGTACGCAAAAGATAGAGGATGGTTGGATATGGCGAGCTGGAGATTGTATTGGGTTGGAAGGTTGGGACCCATGGCCGACGGAGTCAAGCGACAAAGGGGTCGAGGGAGATCGGCTATCGAGCGTATGGCGCGCATCGTGCCATGATGCGCGCGATAAGGTGATGCACACGGCGTTGGGCGCACGCGGGTACAGATTAGGCGATTGGAGCACCAGCGTGGGTGAGGTACGGGCAGCAGACGAGCTGGCAGCAGAGGTTAGCAGCACACGGATGGCATCGGGCGTACGCGGGTGTACGATAGGAGATTGGAGCGCATGGGCACTGGAGGCAACGCGCGGGGCACGGGACGACAACGCGAGCGGCACAGACGTAAGGGGCGTGCGCGCCACTCGCGCAGGTGGCGAGGACGCGTGGGACCTGGGCAGCGATGAAGGGGCATGCACATTGGTGCGCGAGTGGAGCGGCAGCGCGGGCGTTGGCCTAAACCGTATGGGCATAGGAATAGCGGGCGCAGGCGCACATGCGCGGGAGTTGGGCGGCTGGCGTACAGAACAAGGCGCATGGACGTGTATGGATGCGGGCTCGCGAGTCCTAGTCCCCGAAAGACTAGACGAGCAGGGCGGTAAGGTGGTGCGCGCGTGCGTGCGTGGCAAGGCGCACGATACCGCGCGCGAGAATGATGATACGGAAGTGGGTTCCGGACCCCGGTGACAAGAAGGGCCGAGAGCCAAGAGGACTCGAGGAGGCTGAAAATAGGGCCAAAACGATGCAAGCATGGCCTAAAAAACGGGTACGAGCGCGTATGCGGACGGGCTTAGATCGAGGAGTGCATGGACGTGATGCACGAGAACACGAAGTAGTTAATGAGGGTCGCGCATGGAGGTGCGCGAGGGCACGCAAGAAGATGGTCACGAGGCTAGCAACACTCACACGCACGGAGAGGTTCATTAAGCAAGGGCGCGCACACGCGCATTGGCGTAGACGCGCATGGCGCTTGGAGGTTAAGCGAAGTGGCGCACAGGGGGAGGTTGTTGGGTGGATGGCGCGCGAGGGGAGTTGCTGCGGATGGACGGGCGCGTATCGAGCGATGGGCGATGCGCGAGCATTGGACGTGCTGGACGATAAGCGCGGGGCGCAAGGCGACACGCGCGAGGCACAAGTCAAGACCGGGGTGGCAAGCCTAATCCTCGTAGGAATAGGCAAGGCGCGAATACTAATCCTCACAGGAATAGGAAAAGTAGTTGAGTGCCAGAACATGCATGGAAGATCGGTGACGGGAGTAATCCTCGGAAGATCAGAAAACGTAACCGAGAGCATATTCCTTGTAGGAATAGGAATAGAGGATATGGGCTCGAAGCATGGTCCTACAAGGAATAGGAGTAGCGCAGCAGGCGCGCGAGAACTAGTCATCAAAGGACTAGGCGAGCGGGGTGGTGCGCGCGCGCGTGCAAGGCAAGGCGCGCGACGCCTAGCAGCACAAGGAGTAGGCAACGCGCAAGTGGGCGGCGCGCATGAGGCGTGCGCGACATAAGGCGGCCGAACAAATTGGGGCGCAAGACTTGGAGCATTCTAGAATTGTTTGGAGTGCAAGACAAGTAATAAGGAGATCTAGTATATTTAGGATTTTATGGTAGTAGGATATTTACTTGCCTTAGGATTTAATATTTTATTGTTTTATTAGTTTCATATTAAGATTAGCACTTGAGGTAATTAGCACCTATAAATACCCATGTACCTCTTCATTAATAGACATGTTGGGAGTTGAATGTTAAGTCTTGAATTGGTGAACCAATTGTGAGGGGGAGCGTCTTGAAGTCACGGTGTCTAGGAGAAGGCCGATGTGCGTCTGTTAGATACATCTATCATGGATAAACGAAGGCCCTAGTGCACGTTTATTCACAACCCACGTATAGATAAAAACACGGTCCGTCATTATTGGTGCTTTCATTGAGAGGTGTTGATCGTGTTGTTATCTATCTATCTTTTTTCTTTTTTTTTTTCGGTTTGCCTTTTGCTGAGGGGCCGAATTTCTCTTTATTTTTTGTTGGGACTCGAATTTTGGTTCGAATTTTCCCTTTTATTTTTTGAATTTAAGTCGTAAAAAAAAGGGTGGCATCTTGTTAGTCCTTTGTTTGATTTTTTTCGGTTATTACCTTTTGTTGAGGGGCCGAATTTCTCTTTGTTTTATTTTAATTTTGGTTCGAAGTTTTGTTCGAATTTTTAGAGTAAAAAAAAAAGAGAGAATCATGATGTTCGAGCCAGTAGTTGAGTGGGATTTGGAGGATCTCGAATACCTCAAAAGTTTGGAAAGGGAATTAACCCCTTGGGAGCAAGAATACTTGGAGGAGATGTACGAGCAAAAGGAAGAGTATGAAAGACAACTCAAGATAATGGAGGAAGAGCAACAAGCCGAGGCTGATGAGAAGTTCCCAGGATCATGCGAGCAAGAAGCCGAGCGCATGGGTGAGCGTGTCTCGATGAGTTTAGATGGATCTCCTATTCTCAATGTATACCCTGAGGAATACCTTGTCGAGGTCGAAGTCGAGGGAACCTTGGTCGAATCCAAAGAAGACAAAGTGATCGGGAAGGTTCAAGAAGAGGATGAAGAGGGCGTACATGAGGAAGTTACATTCATAGTCCTAGAGGTCGAAGAAGATGTGCCCGATGTTTGGATGGTCGAGGATGAATCCTTGAGGACAAGAAAAGTCTCGAAGAGGAGGGGAATGATACGGAAGTGGGTTCCGGACCCCTGTGACAAGAAGGGCCGAGAGCCAAGAGGACTCAAGGAGGCTGAAAATAGGGCCAAAACGATGCAAGCATGGCCTAAAAGACGGGTACGAGCGCGTATGCAGACGAGCTTGGATCGAGGAGAGCATGGACGTGATGCACGAGCGCACGAAGTAGTTAATGAGGGTCGCGCATGGAGGTGCGCGAGGGCATGCAAGAAGATGGTCACGAGGCTAGCAACACTCACACGCACGGAGAGGTGCATTAGGCAAGGGCGCGCACACGCGCATTGGCGTAGACGCGCATGGCCCTTGGAGGTTAAGCGAAGTGGCGCGCAGGGGGAGGTTGTTGGGTGGATGGCGCACGAGGGGAGTTGCTGCGGATGGACGGGCGCGTATCGAGCGATGGGCGATGTGCGGGCATTGGACGTGCTGGACGATGAGCGCGGGGCGCAAGGCGACACGCACGAGGCACAAGTCAAGACCGGGGTGGCAAGCCTAATCCTCGTAGGAATAGGCAAGGCGCGAATACTAATCCTCACAGGAATAGAAAAAGTAGTTGAGTGTCGGAACGCGCGTAGAAGATCGGTGACGGGAGTAATCCTCGGAAGATCAAAAAACGTAACCGGGAGCATATTCCTAGTAGGAATAGGAATAGAGGATATGGGCTCGAAGCATGGTCCTACAAGGAATAGGAGTGGCGCAGCAGGCGCGCGACGCCTAGCAGCACAAGGAGTAGGCAACGCGCAAGTGGGCGGCGCGCATGAGGCGTGCGCGACATAAGGTGGCCGAACAAATTGGGGCGCAAGACTTGGAGCATTCTAGAATTGTTTGGAGTGCAAGACAAGTAATAAGGAGATCTAGTAGATTTAGGATTTTATGGTAGTAGGATATTTACTTGCCTTAGGATTTAATATTTTATTGTTTTATTAGTTTCCTATTAAGATTAGCACTAGAGGTAATTAGCACCTATAAATACCCATGTACCTCTTCATTAATAGACATGTTGGGAGTTGAATGTTGAGTCTTGAATTGGTGAGCCAATTGTGAGGGGGAACTGTTGTTCTTACGTGTGTTTAAACAAGGATGTTAGTGCGTGTTTACATACAGTGTCAGAGAGAAGGCCATTAGAGCGTCTTGAAGTCACGGTGTCTAGGAGAAGGCCGAAGTGCGTCTGTTAGATACATCTATCGTGGATAAACGAAGGCCCTAGTGCGTGTTTATTCACAACCCACATATAGATAAAAACACGGTCCGTCATCAAATGAGTAACGCCGCGAAGGCGGCGCGCGCACTAAAGCGGCCGAGAGACTTAAGGCGTGGGAATTACTTGTGCTTCAAGTTGTTTGGAGTGCAAGTCAAGACATTAGTAGTTATAGTAATATTAGGATTTTATTACCATGTTGCTTTTAATTATTGATTTAGGTGATCTAGTTTGATTAGGCTTAGATTTAAATTATGCACCTATAAATACCCATGTACCTTTCATTATTGAGTATGGATGAATGTTGAGTCTTGAATTGATGTGTAAATTTAGAGAGGGGAACTTTATGTTATAACGTGTGTTAAGCATGGCCATAGAGTGTGTTTACATACAGTTCGGGGAGAAGGCCATTAGAGCGTCTTGAAATCACAGTGTCTAGGAGAAGGCCGATAGTGCGTCTGTGAGTCACACCTATCGTGTGTAATATCCTGACTTTTATCAGTATAATAATATTTTAGTTCCGATATTATATTTTCGGAATTAATTAATTTCAGTTATTTCAGTCAAAAATTACCGGAACTATTTTCGACGTACCGTTTACGTTCGAAATAATTTTGGTAATTAGGTATTATGCTTGATTATTTAATTAAGCTTTAAATTGTGATTAATTGAAATTAATCACTTAATTAATACCTTAAGCCGTGATTAAGGTGCTAATTTCATGCTCATTACCGTGTGTATGCTTTTATGTGCTATGGGAATGAGTTAGTGTATGTTGTTCCAAGCTCATGCATTAAGCCGTGTGTTCAAGCGTGCGCATTGGAGGAGTGTGTTCGGTCCTTTCTTTTCATGTGCAATGCCGTGTGGTGTGAGTGGCATAGCCAAGATTCTCTCAACACAAGTCATGGTATCCGTGCAACTCTTTTGTAGTGTAGTGCATATGGGATTTTGTTCCAAGATACCTCCTTCATTGTCCTCTTATGTCCTAAATGCCGTGCACTCTTGGCATTGTCTTCTAGTGCCGTAGGGTTGTGTGCATGGGCGGAGTGACCGAAGCTCCATGTGTAGCCGTGCATGTGTTGGATTCGGTCAAGATTTTTGTCTTATTGCCGTGCATTGTGTCCAAGGCCGTGTGAGTCCGTGCACTCCCTTTTGTCCGTGCATGGGACCAAGCCCTCCCCTCATTTCCTCCGCCATCTTTCGTCTTTTAAGCGTGAATTGGGAGAGTGGTCTCATTTTTACTCCCTTTCATTCACTAAGTGCCGAGAGTATTTCCCCCAATACTTAGAATTTTCAGCAAAGCTTATTAGCCGCATATCTCTCGTCGCGCATCAAGGCCACGCCCGAGTACCGTACGCGGGCAGCAGTCCAGCGAGTACACGCAGCGCACCGCACGCACGCACGCGGGAGGTCACGGCCGAGAGCACGGTTTCAAGTCGTCCAACCTCTTGAGTCATTATAAGAGGTAATTCCCGTCGGCTTTAAACCGAGAATATCATGATGTTTCAGATTTAAGTGTTAAAATGGTCATGCATGCGTGTATTAGCCATAGCCGTGCGTTCGTGATATATTTTAAGTATTCACCGAACCATGTTATGATTTTCATAGAATTTCTCCGAACAATCTT
>CACSLK010032525.1:3169761-3186346 GCA_902706635.1 Striga hermonthica | reverse complement strand
CCACTAAAAACTTGCGAAATTTTCAAATGTGATAAAAGATCCCACTCAAAATTGAAACTATTTATCAAGCAAAATACCAAACATTCTCACAATCTGAGGGCCTCATAACTTCTTATAAAAATTCCATAGACTTACAAAGGGACACAAATTTGGTATACGCCCAGGCCAAAAGAAAAATGCCGAAACACGAAGAAATTTTGAAATCAACTTCCATCTTTTTCCTAAAGCAATATCTCGAGGCTCAAAACTCAGAATTTGCTGCAACATAGCATTACTATCGAAAAAGAACATAAAGGCTACACTTCTGAGCATTAAGACCCGATTTTAAAAACACCACTTGAGGCTTTGCTAAACACCAATCTACCAGGTACTTTAGGCTCCATAACAGAGGTTAAAACCTCAGGAGAACGCATCATTTAATCAACACTTACGAGACCCGGCAAGGCTCCGAATAAGACAATAGTATCCCGATTACTCAAACGACTAAGATTATTATGCCGACCACTTAATGCGATAAAATCATGAATTTTTCAGAGGCTATACGACACCGAACGAGAGTCCAACATCATTGATAATAACTCAAATAATTATACGAAACATGCTTTCCAATCGAATAAACATAAAACCTTAAACCCTATATAATCTATCAATTATAAATTCTAAATATACGAAGAAGGATAAGCTGTGTACCTCCTCCGGAAACTAAACGAGAAAGGCTAAAAAAGATCGAATAGAAGGCCTCGGCTCTCTGTTTGGCTCTCGAAGATCGAACGCGAAGCAACAGGGGCTGCTGGACGCGGGTGAAGGTGGCGACAATGGCGGCTCGACGTCCGGAACTCGTCGGCTTCGTTTAACGCTCCGACGGAACCCGACGGAACTCGACGATCACGATAGGCTCTCCGACAGAACTCGACGGGTCCCGAAAGCCGAAGTTGAACGATGAGGGGGATAGCCTGGGAGCTTCGCGAGGGAGACGACCGGCGAAGACCTGCAAGTGATGGCCGACGATGATCGTTGCACGATGATGGTGGCGGCCTGATGAATTAAAACGAGGAAAGATTCTATCTTCTCTGCTGCCTGCGATTAACGTACGAGAGAGAGAGAAGATGATGGCTACGGGAGTTGTTGAGGGTTTGAGCGAGAGAGATTATGACTGCGGAGTAAAATTTATCTGCTGAGCTAAGGGACTATTCCCACATATTTATAGATGTAGGGTTTGATTTCTTAACCCTCAAGACACAACATACACGCACGAGGGAAAGGAAACCGGGTCGGCTGACCGGGTTTGCGGCTCGCGAGCAGACCGGGTTCGATCGCTTGATTCCGAAAATTTAAACGAAACATATAATTATAATACCTATATAATATATATATATATAAATTAATTAGTATTTAGAAAAGTATTATTAGCACTAATATTAACAATGAAAATAATTAAAATAAACAATTAAGCATTTTCTATAAATAATTATAATAAGACAATTAGACAAGCAATAATAATAATAATAACAATAATAATAATAATAATAATAATAATAATAATAATAATAATAATAATAATAATAATAATAATAAAGACAATTAATAATAACAATAATCAATAATTATTCCCAAATAGTCCACAAACGAACGGGGTATTACAGTGGACTTCGTCGAGTTGCAGGTCGAGCGAGACCTTACCTATGAATGGGTACCGGTATTCGTACTGGACTGGAAGGTTCATCAGCTGAGGACCCAGGCAGTCGATCTCGTTGAGGTGCAATGGAGTCGGCACGGCAAGTCCGAGGTGACTGGGGACACTGAAACCCGAACTACGAGGAGATATCTGAACTTCATGTTTGATGTTGTATGTTAGAGTTTGGATGTTTTTAGTTTCGAATTCTGAGGACGGAATTCCTTTTAAGGTGGGTAGACTGTAATGCCCCGTTTATTTGTAAAATATTTGGGATTATTTGTTTATTTACTTATTTCATTATTATTATTATTATTATTATTATTATTATTATTATTATTATTATTATTATTATTATTATTATTATTATTATTATTATTATTATTATTATTATTTGTCTAATTGTCTAATTGTCAAATTGATTATTGTTATTTATATTAAATGTCAAATTGCCTAATTATCTAAATTATTACTACTATTATGATTATGTGATTAAATGTTTATTATTAATAAATATTATTATGTGTATAAATATATATATTGTCGGCTTGATTTGTTTTAAATTTTCCCGAGACTGATTATTATCCATATTTTCAGCTTTTTAATTCGGCTCTTTGATCATATACAAACCGGCCTCATTGATCATTTTAAACGGCTCTTTTAAGTCGATGGCTTCCGTTATTTTTTTTATTAATTTGATTCAAATTTTCCTATGTGCATTTAGTGGGATTTAGTGAGATTTTTGACAGCCTTGTAACCAAATTTTCCAGCCCTAAATCGCGCACTAAAAACCTTCCTTCATTGAGTAGGAATAATATTATTCTATCCCTAAGATTCTGTTTTCTTTCTCTTCAAGAAAAACCGTTTCCTCGCTTTTTCTTCAGCTATCCAGAAGTTTTTTTTTTTTTTTCCTCGTACAAAACATCACTCTTTTCAGCAAATATCAACCATTAACCGTCGGATATGTCAGAGTTTTATTCGATCGAATCGTCCATCTAGATTGCCGGCGAGTTCCCTCCTCGCAAGCCCGATGTCTGACCTGCGTGACTAGCTTTCCCCGGCAAACCTGTCCATCGCCATCATCATCCATTACAAGCAGCAACACCGCACCCCCATTGCTGCAGTTCGAGTTCCGTCGAGTCCCGCGGAGTGCCGAACGTCGCCGTCTGATCCCGCGTATTGCTGCCCGGCCCCGCTGATCACTCGCACCACCCGTCGGTGAGCCGAAGCTTCATCGTTGAGCCCCGTCGGTGCATTCGTGAAGCCGCTTCAGCCCGTTTTGATTCTTTCATTCGAACGATTCCCGAGAACGGTACCTAGGCTCGAACCCCATTTCGTTTGATGTGGTGATTGGTGCTATTGTGTTATATTACTTGCTCAGTTGCTGAACGTGAGAGTTACGAGTTAATTACGTGCCTTAGATGTTTTATTGAGCCATATATTGGTCTTACATGCGTTTTGGATATCAAAGTGATTGTCGTCACTTTGGTTTATTGTCGAACTGAGTTTCGAGTGGTATTTTTCCTGTAAAGCTTGGAGTTATAGGTACTTAGAGTTGTCCTTGAGTTATTAGTTTTAATTTGAGTTCGTTTCGATGTGTATATGTCGAATTATGAATTTTCTAATCCGAGCATGCTGCTGAATCGTAATTAATTCGTGATAAATCGTGTAATAGTTTGAAGGCCATGAAATTTTATATGTGATGTTCTGTGATGATTTTGTAAGTCGTGTAAAAGTTTCATGTAGAAACTCCATCTGTAGCTATTTTAATTAATTGAATCGGTTTCTGGTCAGAATTTTTTAAAATTCATTTAAAATCGTACACTAAGTATTTTGAGCTGAAACTTTGAGGAGTATTTTATTTTGTGGTAATATGTGTTGTGTCAAAAGTTTAAACTAAAATTCGAAGTGTAACTTCATGAACTATTAATGTCGGGTTTTGACACTGTTTTTTCTTAAATTATTTAAAAATGCTCCCATATGAATTTAGGGCTGAAACTTGGTGAGATTATGTGCTCTTGTATGCCTTGTGATGTGGTAAAGTTTCAGGTTATTTGGTTGTGTCTAACTCTGGATTCGGAATTTTGTTTATTTTAGAGTCTTAATGCTCGGTTATCCGTTGTTTAGGTTCGGATTGGATTTTATTGATGTTGGCATAATTTATGTGTTTTACCTGAGGTATATATGTTGTGTTCAAGTCTAGTAGTCGCTCCAAAGTACTTAACTCGGTCAAGGAATCCACGAGTCACTTAGTCGATATGATTTCGACTAAGTATATGTGCTTTGTGTGTTGTCTTGGATTGGATAGTCTGTTGATAGGCTATTATAATTGTTGTAGGTTCATCGAGCTGAACTTTTGCCATTGTTCCTTCAACCCTGTGTTTGGCTATATCTCGGTATCCAGGTGGGTTATTCAAAATTTGTCTATGCCTTGAATGATAATTGCTTTATTTATGTGGGTATGATCAATGTATGCATGTGAGAATGTAACCTTCGATGTGAGCTGTACCGGCCGTCGAATGGTTATCCCCGTAGCTATAGAACGTACCCCGCAAGGGTAATCTGCACGTTTGTCCTTTGCTAAGGACCACGTCATTCGTAAGACCTTGGCAATGTGCCCTGGCCGGTGATGGATATCCTGTCCAAGCACTAGGTGCGTGTTGTGACGGTTGAGCCTCCTGCTGTTTGGGCACCCCATTTATGTTCGCCGAAAGGCATACGAGCAGCAGTCTATTGTTATAGGTGTGCACATGAGAATTACTTTGGTTAGGAGATGGGATATTTATTGACTATGTTCATACAGCGACCATGCCATTTAATTTCTCGTACTATATTATTGTTCATGTGCATAGTAGTGAGCACTACAGTTCAACGTGCTCACTCCCACCTGCTCTTCATGGATGCAGGTTAAGCAGGTGTTGGCTGACGAGACAGAGACGAGTGGTGTTGATCTTTGACTGACTTGATTTAGTTTATTCCGCATGCTAGTAGACTTGGGTTTATTTATACTTATTTATGACTTGGGAACTTTGGTATTTATGATTTATCACTTTGGAATTCTGAGAACTTTGGATTGGGAGATGTTCCCTTATGAACAATTTGGATGAACTTGAGATTTATGAAAACATTTGATTTATGATTTACGTTATTTATGTGATTTAGTTCGAGTAGCGCCACTGATTTATGAAAAGAAATCTAAAAAATTTAAGTTGACTTTTGACTTTCGTCAAAATAAAAGTGGGGCGTTACATCATCATAAGGCCAAGGACTCATAAATTTTCTGTAATCCACAGCCCTAACACGATTTTAATCAGGGTTCATCAAGGACACACTAATATCCCTTCAAACATGCATAATAATGTGGTTCGGAGGCTTATTTCCTCAAAAAAATAGAGCTCTAGATGACCGAGCACCCTTACTAATTTTAAGAACTTGTTTTAACCTCATATTAATCATGATTTATAAGGCTTTTTAAGCTCAAGAACTCGGCCTAAACATGCATGCAACGAAAAATACGATTTTAAGGCCTTAAGCTTCAAAAATCCGAATCCCTCATTCTACCAGAGAAAAACTTGATATCTCTACATGATAAATCTTAAAATATCATGTTATAGCTAGGATAAAAAGATAGCACGAGCTAACCTTCACTGAAGTCGAAAATGAGACTCAAGCCCTTAACTCGGGTCTCCTCGGGTAGCTATAGGTCGTGGCTTGACTCGGTGGCCTTTTGGTTGGGGATGATGGCTTCTCTAAACTCCTTATACTCCCAGAGATGATATGAACTTAGTTTGGTGCAGCAAAACTTGGTTAGAACAAGAGATAGCTCAATGCTTGCTTCTCTTCGCACTAGCAATGCTATACTCTTATCTCTCGGCTGTCTCTCCTATTTCTCTCTATAAACTCGAAAATACTAAGTGTCCAACACCTATTCTCAGCTGAGGAAGTGAGGCTTAAGAGGAGGTCATGGGCGGAGAAACCTATGCAAGCAAATATGGACAAATTCCCTTTTCCAAAGCACATGGGACTTTTGGGGGCCTTGGGGCACGACTTGGCTGGTCTTGGCAGAGGTTTTTGGCTGCATTTGGAAGGAATATTGGTAGGGAATATGGCTGGTCAAGTCCCAATGCACTAGGGGACAAAAGGTCCATTAAAAATAAGGCTACCACATGCTCCCAACTAGTATTAGTGCTATTTTATTAACCTTAGTTATCCTTAAAGCTAACCTTGGCTTAAATAACTCCTAATCCACTTATTAATACATGCATGAATGTGGACTTGGAGAAAGATGGGTCGAAACTCAAGAAAATGGCTTTGGGAGGTGGCTGGCGCTGGCTGGGCGCGTGTTGTGCGCTGTCCGCGCGCGTGATACGGAAGCGGTCCTCGGAGCCGAAGGATGTGAAGGATGGTCGGGCATGACCGACTGGTGAATAGGCAAAAGACGCGCATCGGGTGGTGATGCGCGGGCATTGGGCATACACGGGCGCACAGGGGCGCTGGACGAACGCAGCATGCACGAGGGTGGCCGGGAGGCGCTGGCGATAGGCAGCAAAGACGCGGGGCGCGGATGGCGCGCAGGTGAGTGGCACGCGAGCGGAGTCCTCGACCGCATAGGAGAGTCGGGCACGTGACAGCACGCGCGCGAGGAGATTGGAAGGCAGGGGGCGCGCGTACTAGCACGCGAGTGCAACCTGAGCGAGGACGTCCTAATTCGAGCGGGCATAGGGGAGGCTGGCGCACACGCGTGAGAGGAAGGCGGCGGATGCTGGGCGCGCGAGAACACAGGGCGTGCAGAGCGGACAAACGAGGCCTAGTCTGCGCGGGACTAGGCAAGGCAATGGCGGCGCATGCGTACATGGCAAGGCGCGTGCGCGAGAAACCGCGAACGACTAAGATTAGGCAACGCGGAGGCGACGCGCGAACTTAGGGTGCATGACTTGGAGCTCAAGACTTTGGGTTGGAGTGCAAGTCAAGCAAGAATAATTATAGTAGTATTAGAATTTTATTACCATGTTTCTTTTCATTATAGAATAGGAGATCTAATTAGCTTAGGCCTAGATTTATTTTGTGCACCTATAAATAGGGGTATCCCATCATTGTTTTAGAGGAAGAGAATTGATGAGTTGAATAGAAAAGAACGATTGTTCAAACCGTGTGTTAAGATTCCTGAGAGTTTGATCATGCAATCGAATTAGTGAGGCTAAGGCCCGAGCTAGTTCAAAATCGAGGGAGCGGGGCTAATTACCGAGTGAACTCAAGTATCATGAGAGAGTTAGGCTAATAACCGAGTCGATCACAACTATCAGTCGAGGGCAAGTCGTGGCGAGGCTTGGTTCGAGGAGAGTCGAGTGGAACAAAACACACGATCCTTCATCATTGGTGCTTTCATTGAGAGTGATTGATTGTGTGTTTCATTAAACTTTTCCTATCCCATTCTTTTTTCTTTTGTCCAATTTTTTTCCCCCTCTTGTTCGAATTTTTTCGAATTTTTCTTCTTCTTTTTTGAAAAATTTTCAAGAGTATCAAATAAAAAAAGTTAGTCATGACGAATCGTGAGAGGTTCGATATGCTTGAGGAAAGCGTGAGGTCCCTTGGCAACGGACAACACCTGGTCAATGAAAACATGGCGAAGCTGGAGCTCATGATACACGACTTGGCGGGACAGCTCGAGAGAGTCAACCACCATATGCATAGGAGCCGCACATCAAGATCAACCATGGCGGGAACAGGGAGTTCGACATCTAGTCGCGATGAAGACGACGAACGGTCGCGGGCGACGCGCGCGACGTGCACGACCCGACAACAGGGCGATCGCAGGACACACGGCGAAAGGCGACACCAGGAAGCACGTGCGCATGCACGCCCGAAGATAACGATGCCGACGTTCGAAGGAATAGATCTGGATGCTTGGTTAATTCGTGCCATGCAATTTTTCGAGATCAATGAGGTACACAAGTCTGAAAGAGTTCAAATTGTTGTCTACTACTTAGATGGTGAAGCCAACACTTGGTGGCAATGGGTGTCACATGTCCATAAGAACAAAGGCGAGCAAATCCGATGGAGAGATTTTGAGAAGGAGCTGATTGCCAGGTTTGGGTCTAGTGATTATTTCGATTATGATGAGGCGTTGACAAGGATTCACCAAACCGGTAGTCTACTCGACTATCAAAAGGAGTTTGAGAGGATTGTAAGCCGGGTACGTGACTGGCCCGAGAGTGCACTTGTTGGTGTGTTTGTTGCAGGCTTAAAAGTTGAGTTGGCCGCAGAGGTACATCTGGATAGGCCAAGGTCGACAAGGGCTGCGATAGAGCCGCACGGTTGCATGAAGACCACTTCGCAGCCATGCGCAAGGCAACACGGGGCGACATCCGCACGGAACCGAGATGCGTAAGCACGGTAACCGACAAGGCGCCCCCACGGGTTGAGGTCAAACCAATAGTCGGCGAAGGTAAAGAAGTATTTCTGTTGGAAATTGGAGAGGAATATGAGGAAGAAAAGCCACAGGAGGAGTCCTTGTTACATGTGGTTAAATGCAAAAAGCGTGGTCCTAAGATGATCACGTTCACGGCTGAAATCAAAGATATACTGCTTGAGGTACTGCTGGATAGTGGGTCGAGCTTAAATTTTATCGACGAAGGAATAGCCAGGAGGCTGAAGTTGGAACCCACTAAGGTTAAGAGGTTTGGAGTCAAAGTGGCCAATGGACATGAATTATAAGGTGATCAATTGTTTAAGAAGGTTCCAATTATGGCGCAGGATCGAGAGTTAGAAATTGACCTCTACGCCTTACCGCTTAAAGCAACGGATATCGTGTTGGGAGGGCAGTGGCTCGAAACACTTGGGCCCATTACAACCGACTATAGGCGAGGAAAGATGGAGTTTGGAAGATCAGGGAAACGCATTAAGTTGAGAATCGAAGATCAAGGTGATTCCTCCATTAAAGAAGATGATAGTGATGTGGAAGTGCTGAACTATCTTATCCTTGAGGCCAAGGAAAGTCTGGAAGAGGAGGGGAATGATACGGAAGCGGTCATCAGAGCCAAAGGATGTGAAGATGGTCGGGCATGACTAATGGGCGAATAGGCAAAAGGCGCGCATAAGGCAGTGATACGCAGGCATTGGGCGTACACGGGCGCACAAGGGCGCTGGACGAGCGCAGCATGCGCGAGGGTGGCCGGGACGCGCTGGCGATAGGCAGCGAAGACGCGGGGCGCAGATGGCGCGTAGGTGAGTGGCACGCGAGTGGAGTCCTCGACCGCATAGGAGAGCCGGGCGCGCGACATCACGCGCGCGAGGAGATCGGAAGGCAGGGGGCGCGCGTACTAGCGCGCGAGTGCGACGCGAGCAAAGACGTCCTAAGTCGAGCGGGCATAGGGGAGGCTGGCACACACGCGTAAAAGGAAGGCGGCGGATGTTGGGCGCGCGAGACCACAGGCGCGTGCAGAGCGGACGAACGAGGCCTAGTCCGCATGGGACTAGGCAAGGCAATGGCGGCGCATGCGTACATGGCAAGGCGCGCGCGCGAGAAACCGCGTGCGACTAAGATTAGGCAACGCGGAGGCGGCGCGCAACCAAGGGTGGTTAGGGTTTGGCATGCGCGGGTGTGAGACGGCCGAGGGTATTTAGGGCGCATGACTTGGAGCTCAAGACTTTGGGTTGGAGTGCAAGTCAAGCAAGAATAATTATAGTAGTATTAGGATTTTATTACAATGTTGCTTTTCATTATAGAATTAGGAGAACTAATTAGCTTAGGCCTAGATTTATTTTATGCACCTATAAATAGGGGTATCCCATCATTGTTTTAGAGGAAGAGAATTAATGAGTTGAATAGAAAAGAACGTTTGTTCAAACCGTGTGTTAGGATTCATGAGAGTTCGATCATGCAATCGAATTAGTGAGGCTAAGACCCGAGCTAGTTCAAAATCGAGGTAGCGAAGCTAATTACCGAGTGAACTCAAGTATCGTGAGAGATTTAGGCTAATAACCGAGTCGATCACAACTATCAGTCGATGGCGAGTCGTGGCGAGGCTTGGTTCGAGGCGAGTCGAGTGGAACAAAACACACGATCCTTCATCAGCGCGCTGCTATGCACTGGGGTGCTGGCGTGCGCGCTGGGGCGTTGGCATGCGCGCTGGGGCGCTAGGCTGCGTGCTGGCAGTAGTGTAGGACCGACCGATTTTAAAATTCACTCGATCAATCAACTTGAAATTTTTACACAGTAATATGGACCCAGAAACACAGGTTTTAACAAAGTCCTAACCTCAGGACATCAATTTAACCAACTGAACACATTTAGGCAAAACATCGATATAAAACCGAACTTACAAGTTCTCTGGGAAATCCTTGTACTTTTTCAATGAATTTTGGACACAACATACATTGTACCAGAATAATGACATGCACCAAAAATCACGTCAAAATACCAAGTACTTGATTTTTAATGATTTTTTTTTGAAGTTTGTGCCCAGAATAAAAAATCGGTATTTGACATAGCTTCACAAATAATTTTGACCTGAAACTTTTACACTACAACATATACCAACAGAGGATCATACAGGTCAAATTTCGTGCCAATCGGACAAACACACGATTTATGATGATTTTAATAAAATTCAGCAGCAAGACCCGATTAAAAATTGCATAAATGACAACCTATCCATCAGTTCCGTCCTAGGACTTCATCATAAGGCCAAGGACTCATAAATGCTCCATAATCCACAGCCCTAACACGATTTTAACGAGGGTTCATCAAGGACACACTAATATCCCTTCAAACATGCATAATAATGTAGTTCGGAGGCTTATTTCCTCGAAAAAAAATAGAGCTCTAGATGACCAAGCACCCTTACGTATTTTAAGAACCTGCTTTAACCACATATTACTGATGATTTATAAAGATTTTTAAGCTCAAGAACTCGGCCTAAACATGCATGCAACGAAAAATACGATTTTAAGGCCTTAAGCTTCAAAAATCCGAATCTCTCATTCTACCCGAGCAAAACTTGATTTTTCTATATGATAAATCTTAAAATATCATGTTATAACTAGGATAATAAGATAGCATGAGCTAACCTTCACTGAAGTCGAAAATGAGACTCAAGCCCTTAACTCGGGTCTCCTCAGGTAGCTATAGGCCGTGGCTTGACTCGGTGGCCTTTGGTTGGAGATGATGTCTTCTCTAAACTTCTTATACTTCCAGAGATGATATGAACTTAGCTTGGTGCAGCAAAACTTGGTTAGAACAAGAGATAGCTCGGTGCTTGCTTCTCTTTGCACTAGCAATGCTATACTCTTATCTCTCGGCTATCTCTCCTATTTCTCTCTGTAAACTCGAAAATACTAAGTGTCCAACACCTATTCTCAGCTGAGGAAGTGAGGCTTAAGAGGAGGTCATGGGCGGAGAAACCTATGCAAGCAAATGTGGACAAATTCCCTTTTCCAATGCACATGGGACTTTGGGGGGCCTTGGGGCACGACTTGGCTGGTCTTGGCAGAGGTTTTTGGCTGCATTTGGAAGGAATATTGGTAGGGAATATGGCTGGTCAAGTCCCAATGCACTAGGGGACAAAAGGTCCATTAAAAATAAGGCTACCACATGCTCCTAACTAGTGTTAGTGCTATTTTATTAACCTTAATCATCCTTAAGGCTAACCTTAGCTTAAATAACTCCTAATCCACCTATTAATACATGCATGAATGTGGACTTGGAGAAAGATGGGTCGAAACTCAAGAAAATGGCTTTGGGAGGTGGCTGGCGCTGGCTGGGCGCGCATTGTGCGCTGTCCGCGCGCGTGATACGGAAGCGGTCCTCGGAGCCTAAGGATGTGAAGGATGGTCGGGCATGACCGACGGGCGAATAGTCAAAAGGCGCGCATCGGGCAGTGATGCGCGGGCATTGGGCGTACACGGGCGCACAGGGGTGCTGGACGAGCGCAGCATGCGCGAGGGTGGCTGGGACGCGCTGGCGATAGACAGCGAAGACGCGGGGCGCGGATGGCGTGCAGGTGAGTGGCACGCGAGCGGAGTCCTCGACCGCATAGGAGAGCCGAGCATGCGACAGCACGCACGCGAGGAGATCGGAAGGTAGGGGGCGCGCGTACTAGCGCGCGAGTGCGACACGAGCAAGGACGTCCTAAGTCGAGCGGGCATAGGGGAGGCTGGCGCACACGCGCGAGAGGAAGGCGGCGGATGCTGGGCGCGCGAGACCACTGGCGCGTGCAGAGCGGACGAACGAGGCCTAGTCCGCGCGAGACTAGGCAAGGCAATGGCGATGCATACGTACATGGCAAGGCGCGCGCACGAGAAACCTTGAACGACTAAGATTAGGCAACGCAGAGGCGGCTCGTGACCAAGGGCAGTTAGGGTTTGGTGTGCGCGGGTGTGAGGCGGCTGAGGGTATTTAGGGCGCATGACTTGGAGCTCAAGACTTTGGGTTGGAGTGCAAGTCAAGCAAGAATAATTATAGTAGTATTAGGATTTTAGTACCATGTTGCTTTTCATTATATAATTAGGAGATCTAATTAGCTTAGGCCTAGATTTATTTTATGCACCTATAAATAGGGGTGTCCCATCATTGTTTTAGAGGAAGAGAATAGATGAGTTGAATAGAAAAGAACGTTTGTTCAAACCGTGTGTTAGGATTCGTGAGAGTTCGATCATGCAATCGAATTAGTGAGGCTAAGACCCGAGCAAGTTCAAAATTTAGGGAGCGAGGCTAATTACCGAGTGAACTCAAGTATTGTGAGAGAGTTAGGCTAATAACCGAGTCGATCACAACTATCAGTCGAGGGCGAGTCGTGGCGAGGCTTGTTTCGAGGCGAGTCGAGTGGAACAAAACACATGATCCTTCATCATTGGTGCTTTCATTGTGAGTGATTGATTGTGTGTTTCGTTAAACTTTTCATATCCCATTCTTTTTTCTTTTGTCCGATTTTTTCCCCCTCTTGTTCGAATTTTTTCGAATTTTTCTTCTTCTTTTTTGAAAAATTTTTTAGATTATCAAAAAAAAAAAAAAAAGTTAGTCATGACGAATCGTGAGAGGTTCGATATGCTTGAGGAAAGCGTGAGGTCCCTTGGCAACGGACAACAACTGGTCAATGAAAACATGGCGAAGCTAGAGCTCATGATACACAACTTGGCGGGACAGCTCGAGAGAGTCAACCACCATATGCGGAGGAGCCGCACATCAAGATCAACCATGGCGGGAACGGGCAGTTCGGCGTCTAGTCGCGATGACGATGACGAACGGTCGCGGGCGACGCGCACGACGCGCACAACCCGACACCACGGCGATCACAGGACACACGGCAAAAGGCGACACCGGGAAGCACGTGTGCATGCACGCCCGAAGATAATGATGCCGACGTTCGAAAGAACAGATCTGGATGCTTGGTTAAGTCGTGCCATGCAATTTTTCGAGATCAATGAGGTAGACAAGTCCGAAAGAGTTCAAATTGCTGCCTACTACTTAGATGGTGAAGCCAACACTTGGTGGCAATGGGTGTCACATGTCTGCAAGAACAAATGCGAGCAAATTCGATGGAGAGATTTTGAGAAGAAGTTTATTGCCAGGTTCGGGTCTAGTGATTATTTCGATTATGATGAGGCGTTGACAAGGATTCGCCAAACCGGTAGTCTAGGCGACTATCAAAGGGAGTTTGAGAGGATTGCAAGCCGGGTATGTGATTGGGCCGAGAGTGCAGTTGTTGGTGCGTTTGTTGGAGGCTTAAAAGTTGAGTTGGCAGCAGAGGTACGTCTGGATAGGCCAAGGCCGACAAGGGCTGCAATGGAGGTCGCACGGTTGCATGAAGACCACTTAGCGGCCGTGCGCAAGGCAACACGGGGCGACGTCCGCATGGAACCGAGAGGTGTAAGCACGGTAACCGACGAGGCGCCCCCACGGGCCGAGGTCAAACCAATAGTCGGTGAAGGTACACGTACCACGAGCAGCATACGACGACTCACGGACGAGGAGATGCAGCGGCAAAGAGAAAAGGGCCTATGCTACACCGTGGCCCACAGCCATAGAAAAGAATCCGAGGTCAATTACACCAGGACTAAAATGCAATGAGAAATTTACGCCGGGCCACAAGTGCAAAGTTAAAGAAGTCTTTTTGTTGGAAATTAGAGAGAAATATGAGGAAGAAAAGCCACAGGAGGAGTCCTTGTTACATGTGGTTAAATGCAAAAAGCGTGGTCCTAAGATGATCATGTTCACAGCTGAAATCAAAGATATGCTGCTTGAGGTACTAGTGGATAGTGGGTCGAGCTTGAATTTTATCGACGAAGGAATAGCCAGGAGGCTGAAGTTGTAACCCACTAAGGTCAAGAGGTTTGGAGTCAAAGTGGCCAATGGACATGAATTACAAGGTAATCAATTGTTCAAGAAGGTTCCAATTATGGCGCAGAATCAAGAGTTAGAAATTGACCTCTACGCCTTACCGCTTAAGGCAACGGATATCGTGTTGGGAGTGCAGTGGCTCGAAACACTTGGGCCCATTACAACCGACTATAGGCGAGGAAAGATGGAGTTTGGAAGATCAGGGAAACACATTAAGTTGAGAACCGAAGATCAAGGTGATCCCCCTATTAAAGAAGATGATAGTGATGTGGATGTGTTGAACTATCTTATCCTTGAGGACAAGAAAAGTCTTGAAGAGGATGGGAATGATACGGAAGCGGTCATCAGAGCCGAAGAATGTGAAGGATGGTCGGGCATGACCGACGGGCGAATAGGCAAAAGACGCGCATCGGGCGATGATGCGCGGGCATTGGGCGTACACGGGCGCACAGGGGCGATGGACGAGCGCAGCATGCGCGAGGTTGGCTGGGACGCGCTGGCGATAGGCAGCGAAGACGCGGGGCGCAGATGGCGCACAGGTGAGTGGCACGCGAGCGGAGTCCTCGACCGCATAAGAGAGCCGGGCGCGCGATAGCACGCGCGCGAGGATATGGGAAGGCATGGGGCGTGCGTACTAGGGCGCGAGTGCGACACGAGAGAGAACGTCCTAAGTCGAGTGGGCATAGGGGAGGTTGGCGCACACGCGCGAGAGAAATGCCGCAGATGCTGGGTGCGTGAGACCACAAGCGCGTGCAGAGTGGACGAACGAGGCCTAGTCCGCGTGGGACTAGGCAAGGCAATGGCGGCGCATGCTTACATGGCAAGGCACGCGCGCGAGAAACCGTGCACGACTAAGATTAGACAACATGGAGGCGGCGCGCAACCAAGGGCGATTAGGGTTTGGCGTGCACGGGTGTGTGGCGGCCGAGGGTATTTAGGGCGCATGACTTGGAGCTCAAGACTTTGGGTTGGAGTGCAAGTCAAGCAAGAATAATTATAGTAGTATTAGGATTTTATTACCATGTTGCTTTTCATTATAGGATTAGGAGATCTAATTAGCTTAGGCCTAGATTTATTTTATGCACCTATAAATAGGGGTATCCCATCATTGTTTTAGAGGAAGAGAATTGATGAGTTGAATAGAAAAGAATGTTTGTTCAAACCGTGTGTTAGAATTCGTGAGAGTTTGATCATGCAATCGAATTAGTGAGGCTAAGACCCCAGCTAGTTCAAAATCGAGGGAGCGAGGCTAATTACCGAGTGAACTGAAGTATCGTGAGAGAGTTAGGCTTATAACCGAGTCGATCAAAACTATCAGTCAAGGGCGAGTCGTGGCGAGGCTTGGTTCGAGGCAAGTCGAGTGGAACAAAACACACGATCCTTCATCAGCGCGCGTTGATGAAGGATCGTGTGTTTTATTCCACTCAAATCGCCTCGAACCAAGCCTCGCCACGACTCGCCCTTGACTGATAGTTGTGATCGACTCGGTTATTAGCCTAACTCTCTCACGATACTTGAGTTCACTCGGTAATTAGCCTCGCTCCCTCGATTTTGAACTAGCTCGGGTCTTAGCCTCACTTATTCGGTTGCATGATCGAACTCTCACGAATCCTAACACATGGTTTGAACAAATGTTCTTTTCTATTCAACTCATCAATTCTCTTCTTCTAAAACAATGATGGGATACCCCTATTTATAGGTGCATAAAATAAATCTAGGCCTAAGCTAATTACATCTCCTAATTCTATAATGAAAAGAAACATGGTAATAAAATCCTAATACTACTATAATTATTCTTACTTGACTTGCACTCCAATCCAAAGTCTTGAGCTCCAAGTCATGCACCCTAAATACCCTCGGTCTCCTTCTCTCACGCCGTCCTTGCGCACGCCGTCCTTCGGCCCTTACTTCTTGTCGCGCGCGGAATCGCGTGCCGTGTCCCGCACGCATGCGCCCGCCGCCTCTGCCTTGCATAGTCCTTCGCGGACTAGGCTTCGCGTGCCTACTACCCAATTGCACGCCATCACGCACTCCCAGTGGCCGCCGCCTTCCTCTTGCGCGTGCGCGTCTGCGTCCGCTACGCCTACTCCTACTTGGCCTCGGCTTCTGCCTGCATTACCTTCGCTCGCGCGCCCCGCGCGCCCCGAGTTCTCGCCAAACTCCTCGCGTGCGTGCTGCTATGCGCCTACCATTCCTAGGCCTGCAAGGCCTAGGTCTTCGCCCGCGTGCTCACCACTTGCGCGCCTATCGCGCCCCGCGCCTTCGCCGCCGAACGCTAGCGCATCCCAGTCAACGCCCGTGGTCCGTTCCCCTACCGCGCACTCCGGTGCACCCAATGTTGCCTGCGTGTCGACCACATGCTTTCGCGCATCAAGGCATGATGCGCGCCACCCGCTCGTGCTCGCGTCTCCATCGCCGATCGACTCCGGCTGCTCGCCCGATGGCCATGGGTCCCAATCCAACCCAATGCAGTCTCCAGCACGCCATATCCAACCATCTTCCATCCTTTGCCTACCACGCCTTTGTTGGTGTTATATACTTAAGCTGTGCTTTAGTGGATATTTCACTTGTTATTC
>CACSLK010032525.1:3146945-3157862 GCA_902706635.1 Striga hermonthica | reverse complement strand
AGTCGATCACACTTATCGTCGAGAGCAGGGCCGTGGCGAAGCCGTGATCGAGACAAGTCAAGGGAACGCAACACCCGATCCACCATCATTGGCGGCCTAGAAGTGCAACAAGCGTGGGCCTAGGATGATTAGATTCACGGCCGAGGTAAAAGATATGTTGTTGGAAGTTCTGGTGGACAGTGGTTCGAGCTTAAATTTCATCGACGAAAGGATAGCCCAAAAGCTGAAGCTAGAATCCACAAAAGTCAAGAAGTTTTGTGTCAAGGTGGCCAACGGACACGAGCTACAAGGAAGTCAACTATTAAAAAGGGTCCCGATAATGGCACAAGATCACGAGCTGGAGATTGATCTTTATGACTTACCACTTAAGGCAACCGATATTGTGCTCGGAGTACAGTGGTTGGAAACTCTTGGACCAATCACAACTGACTATAAGCGAGGAAAGATGAAGTTTGGACGACCAGGGAAACGCATTAAGTTGAGGACTGAGGATCAAGGTGAATTCCCCGTTGAAGAAGAAGATAGTGATGTGGATGTGCTGAACTTTCTCATCCTTGGGGACAAGGAACGTCTTGAAGAGGAGGGGAATGATACGGAAGTGGTCGTCGAGGCCGAAGGATGGTCGGGGGTGACCGAGGGTCGAACGGGCGAGAGGCGTGCATCGGGCGGTGATGCGTGAGGACAGGTCGCCAGCACGTGGGCAATGACGGGTGTACGGGGGTGCACGGTAGGCGATCAGGTCACGGACGATGGGAGATACGCGCGGGCAGCGAGCGGCGGGCGAGCTGGGCGTGTGGGTGATGGTCACGCGGTCGGCGTCCGAAACCACGCAGGCATAGGAGTGAGGGGCAGCAGGACGCACGCGCGCGAGAGGGTCGAGGGGAACCGAGCGCGCAAGAAAGCGCGCGGTTGTGGTGCAGACGCGGGAGTCCTACACCGTGGAGGCATAGGCGTGCAGGACGCGCACGCGCACAAGGAAGGCGGCGGGCTGGGCGCGCGCGCGAAAGGGCACGCGTGTAGCGCGCGCGAGAGACCTAATACGCCGAGGATTAGGCGTGCGAGGGCGCGCGCATGAGAGGCGGCGTATGCAATGAGGCGGCCGAAATTCTATGGGGCATGTGATTGGATTTGTTTGGAGTGCAAGCCAAGCAAGATCAAGATCTAGTATCTAGAATGTTTAGGAAGTTAATATTTTATTGCTTTAATATGTTTCCTAGATAGATTAGAATTAGTCATAGTTAGGATCTATAAATAGGGAGCATCCCTCATTGTTTTTCATGTCCAAGAATGATGAAATAGAAAAGAACGTTTGTTCGAAACCGTGTGTTAGAGTCGTGAGATTCGATCATGCAATCGAATTGGTGAGGCTAAGACCCAAGCCAGTTCAACGATTTAGAGAAGCTAAGACCCGATCTATTTCGAGAGTGTAGCGAGGCTAATACCCGAGTGAACTCAAGTATCGTGAGAGAGTTAGGCTAATAACCGAGTCGATCACACCTATCGTCGAGAGCAAGGCCGTGGCGAAGCCGTGATCGAGACAAGTCGAGGGAACGCAACACCCGATCCTTCATCATTGGTGCTTTCATTGAGAGTGATTGATTGGGTGTTCGTGAACTTTTTCTATCCCTTTCTTTTTCTTTTTTGGTCGATTTGGGGGTTCGAACTTCTTCGAATTTTTACCCAAAAATTTTCGATTTTTGTCTTAAAAAAAAGTGTCATCTAGTCTTTTGTTATTTTTTTCTCTCCTAGATTCGAATTTTGTTCAATTCTTCTTCTTCTTTTTTTTTTTATTTTTTAGAGTCTTAAAAAAAAGAGAGATAGTCATGACGAATCGCGAGAGATTCGATGCACTTGAGGAAAGCGTGAGGTCCCTTGGCAACGGACAACACGTGGTCAATGAAAACATGGCAAAGTTGGAGCTGATGATACACGACTTGGCGGGACAGCTCGAGAGAGTCAACCACCATACGCGGAGGAGCCGCACATCGAGATCAACCATGGCGGGAACGGGCAGTTCGGCGTCTAATCGCGATGACGACGACGAACGGTCGCGGGAAACGCGCGCAACGCGCACTACCCGACACCACGGCGATCGCAGGACGCATGGCCATCGGCGTCATCGAGAGGAGCACGTATGTGCGAAACCGAAGATAATGATGCCAACGTTCGAAGGAGTAGATCTGGATGCATGGTTAAGTCATGCCGTGCAATTTTTCGAGATCAACGAGGTACACAAATCTGAAAGAGTTCAAATTGCTGCCTACTACTTGGATGGCGAGGCCAACACATGGTGGCGATGGGTGTCACATGTTTATAAAAATAAAGGCGAGCAAATTAGATGGCGAGATTTTGAGAAGGAGCTGATTGCCAGGTTTGGATCTAGCGAATACTTTGATTATGATGAGGCGCTGACAAGGATCCGCCAAACCGGTAGTCTACGCGACTATCAAAAGGACTTCGAGAGGATAGCAAGCCGGGTTCGGGATTGTCCCGAGAAGGCACTAGTAGGCGCGTTTGTAGGGGGCTTAAAGGCTGAGTTGGCTGCGGAGGTACGGTTGGACAGGCCAAGGTCGACAAGGGCTGCCATGGAAGCAGCGCGACTGCACAAGGATCATCTCGCAGTAGTGCGCAGGGCCAGACCGAGCGAGGGGCGCGCGGACGTTCGGCGCGCGAGCATCATGGTCGACGATACGCCCCCACGGGCCGAGGTCAAGCCAACAGTCGGTGATGGTACACGCACCACTAGCAACTACCGACGATTGACGGAGGATGAGATACAAAGGCGAAGGGAGAAAGGCTTGTGCTTTACTTGCAACGAAAAATTTACGCCAGGCCACAAGTGCAAGGGTAAGGAAATTTTTGTGTTGGAAATTGAGGAGGAACGAGAGGAAGAAAAGCCGCAGGAAGAGTCTTGGTTGCATATGGTGAAGTGCAACAAGCGTGGTCCTAAGATGATCAAATTCACGGCCGAGATAAAGGATATGTTGTTGGAGGTTCTGGTGGACAGTGGGTCGAGCTTGAATTTCAACCACGAAAGGATAGCCCAAAAGTTGAAGTTAGTACCCACAAAAGTCAAGAGGTTTGGTATCAAGGTGTCCAATGGACACGAGCTACAAGGAAGTCAATTATTCAAGAAGGTCCCGATAATGGCACAAGATCACGAGCTGGAGATTGATCTTTATGCCTTACCACTTAAGGCAACCGATATTGTGCTCAGAGTACAGTGGCTGGAAACGCTTGGACCTATTACAACTGACTATAGGCGAGGAAAGATGGAGTTTGGACGACCAGGGAGACGCATTAAGTTGAGGACTAAGGATCAAGGTGAATTCCCCGTTGAAGAAGAAGATAGTGATGTGGACGTGCTGAACTTTCTCATCCTTGGGGACAAGGAACGTCTTGAAGAGGAGGGGAATGATACGAAAGTGGTTGTCGAGGCCGAAGGATGGTCGGGGGTGACCGAGGGTCGAACGGGCAAGAGGCGCGCATCGGGCGGTGATGCGCGAGGAAGGGTGGCCGGCACGCGGGCAGCGACGGGTGTACGGGGGTGCACGGTAGGCGATCGGGTCACGGGCGATGGGAGGTTCGCGCGGGCAGCGAGCGGCGGGCGAGCTGGGCGCATGGGTGATGGTCAAGCGGTCGGCGTCCGAAACCGCGCAGGCATAGGAGTGCGGGGCACCAGGACGCACGCGCGCGAGAGGGTCGAGAGGAACCGGGCGCGCACGAAAGCGCGCGGTTGTGGTGCAGACGCGGGAGTCCTACACCGCGGAGGCATAGGCGTGCGGGACGCGCACGCGCACAAGGAAGGCGGCGGGCTGGGCGCGCGCATGAGAGGCGGCGTACGCAATGAGGCGGCCGAAATTTTATGGGGCATGTGATTGGATTTGTTTGGAGTGCAAGCCAAGCAAGATCAAGATCTAGTCAATTTAGGACTTTGATATATTTAGTTTCCTTCTTGCACAGTAGTATCTAGAATGTTTAGGAAGTTAATATTTTATTGCTTAAATATGTTTCCTAGGTAGATTAGAATTAGTCATAGTTAGGATCTATAAATAGGGAGCATCCCTCATTGTTTTTCATGTCCAAGAATGATGAAATAGAAAAGAACGTTTGTTCGAAACCGTGTGTTAGAGTCGTGAGATTCGATCATGCAATCGAATTGGTGAGGCTAAGACCCAAGCCAGTTCAACGATTTAGAGAGGCTAAGACCCGATCTATTTCAAGAGTGTAGCGAGGCTAATACCCGAGTGAACTCAAGTATCGTCAGAGAGTTAGGCTAATAACCGAGTCGATCACACCTATCGTCGAGAGCAAGGCCGTGGCGAAGCCGTGATCGAGACAAGTCGAGGGAACGCAACACCCGATCCTTCATCACGCTGGCGGGACGCGTCGGGCGCTGGCGTGCGTGTCGCGGACGTGCGCTGGCGGGACTCCTATGCGGACGCGGACTGGGAGCTGGGCGTCTGGGGTCACGCGGCGTGCAAGGCAAGGCAGCAGGGCTTTCGCGGATGGTCGCGCGCGTTGCACCTGCGCGCTGGGGACGATGGGATCTCGCACGATCGCGGACGTGCGACAGGAGCAGATCGCGAACGGGGAACACGACTGGGACGCTGGGCGCGACTCGTGGTGGCGTAGGGCGTCGCTTGCGGTCGTACTGGGAGTTCGGCGATGGGCCTGACTGGGCGTGACTGCGAGCAACGGCTTGCGGTCGTACACGGCTGGACTCGGCGGACCTTCGACAGCAGTGGGCAATCTCCGGCAGTGGTTCACGGCGGAGTACGGCGGTGATGATGTGATGATGATGACCGGAAAATATTGTCCTTAGAAAGCTCAATCAATTGTACCAAAAAGCCTTCTAATGGATTACCTAAACACCTATTCCGATTAAACTTGGTGGAGCGTTTAATCGGATCTCCCAAACTCTCGAACAAAGCAAATCTCACGTGTATGTAGATGAGAATTTCGGCCAACACATATGCTTGTAGAAGAGTATGGGACATGGTGTATATATAGGCTCCATTAGGGACCTTAAGGAGGTGCTAAATATGGGCTTATTCCATTAGGCCTAGGACTCCTAATTCCAATCCAATACTAACTCAATCTAGGAAGGAGATCTCCTACTAATCTCTCTCTTCTAGAAGACTCCTAAGTCTCCTAACACTAGAGAAGATCCTTATAGGAATTTCCTTTCCTAATTAAATTAATAAACATGGAATAGAATTAAATCCTATTTTAGGAAACCTAATTTTACTCCAATTAATTAATATAATGTAGGAAATATATTTCCCAATAATCTTCATCTTCTAGAAGACTCCCAAGTCTCCTAAACCCAAGAGAAGATTCTAGTAGGAATTTTATTCTCCTAATTAATTAATTAATATGGAATAAAATTAATTCCTATTTAATGGAATTAAATAATAAAACATCCCACTAGAGTAATATTATTGCTCTCCCCATTTAGCCACTATTTTACCAATAAAATCGAGCCTCCATGATTAAATAATATTAATCTGATTGATCGATTTACCTCCCTATGTTTAAGATATAACGTCCGTTGATTAATTAAATTACTGACAAAGTAATTAATCAACTTGTTATTCATTTCCGAAATTAGTACCACTCAGCCTTTAACCATTATGCCAGACAATCGTCTACCTGCAGGGTTTAACATAAGGTTCCTTTCTGAGCTCATTTCGGGGACGTCATCAATCCAGCAAACTGGAACATAGTGACTGTAAATAATCTATAATAGCACATCATATAATTATTCTTACTTACCAAAATACCTCGTATGTCATCCTAACGGAATAGGAATCACTTGGTAAATCAAATAAATAAGAAATAATAATATATGCCTATTTTATATTATTTTACAGCTTAAGAGAACGCATCAATCACTGAAGGTCTAGGTTACGACAACGGTCAGTGAGTCTCATATCCTTATCCTTCCGTGGTCCTGTTCAACACTTAACATAAGTGCTAGTGTAATCCTCCAGTCAAAGACCAACTGAATCGGGAATACACTACAGTCTTTTTCCAAGTGGGGTCTCACTGCCAGTCTAGACTGTGAACGAATAGTTTAGTCTTATAAGGAACGATAGGTGATCTTTCCGTTCGAAACTCTTCGAACCACACTATCTCAATATAAGACATGGAGTATGTATTGCATAAATAAATAAACTGCAAACATATGTACTTTGACCAAAACATGATTGCCAGATCAAAATGGAATTGATAGAAACTGCAAAACACAGCTTTTACAGCATACCTCTAACACTGAACCGTTATTATTTATCAAGCCTGGAATTCTATTTTTCGGCCCAATTGAGAAGAGAGTTCTTCAGCTATTTTGACTAATCAAATTGAGGCCCAATCTTTTTATTCAAGTATTGCCATTTGGGTAATGTTTCCTTTGACCCATTTTGTACATTTTCTTGGCCCATTAAGAAGCATTTTATCGAACAAATTGCTTCTTCTCTGCGCAAGACCGAGTCTCCCTCTTCCGCCCTTCTGTTCCGCTTTTCTTGCGTAACGTTCTCGCACGATCGCTCAAATCACCCGCACATCTCTATAAACTGTATCGAGAGCAGTTTCAAATTCATATCAGATTCCTTTTAAATTAACCCTCTGTAACCTCTCTCTCTCTCTCTCACCGGGCCTGCAACAGGAAAGCATCCTTCACCATTGATTCCGGTGAACACTTACCGTTCGAGAATCCGACCATCCACGTGAGTCTAAAATCGACGTCTATCCGAATTCTCGAGCAACCCCAGTCCGTCGGGAAGACCCCGCAACTTTGTTCACGGCAGCCACCATTACCGGGGAACTTGAGCCGCCATCGAGCCGATTGTCGAGGTGAGGCCCCGCAGCAACCAGGACGTCCATCCATTCGTGAGCAGCGACGCATTCAAGGAGTTCCGAACCTTGGAGGTGTTGGACAGTTCATTCTGTTCGTTCCCGTCGTCCATTCGTTCCCAACCAAATTTCCTGAAGAAACGCATTCGGCGAACCTTCTCGATGCAATCGTACTCGTGTCTGCTCGTTGAGTTATATTCGTACTATTTGAATCGATTTTCGTTTGATTTTATTGGCTTGTATATCGTTTTGTTCGGATTATGTTTCGTGTTATTGTCGTGGATTTTCGGAACTCTCGTTTATTGTATAAATCAAGTCAGGATGTGTTGTTGTGTCTATTCGATTGGTATATTATAGTTCGGAGTTTCGTTTTATTGTTTCGAACCTTGTCGACGTGGTTGTGTCGTTTATTGTTTTCAAGCCATATTATTGTCGGTTCGATTTTTTATTCAAAAACTTGTTTTAAAAACATTCCGGGAACTCTAGGAAAATATATGTTCACTATTGTTACAAATGTTCGAACCCCTCGTGAAATTTCTGTTGATTTTCGACCATTAAGAGCTTGTGTTGCATCCCTGTTCGAAGGTTTTTGTATCTGTTTTTTTGTGCAGATCCCAGGGTTTTGTTTACGATTTTATAGCTTAAGTTTTCATTTAATATCGCAATCAAGTGTGTGGTGCAGTGGTTGTAGCGCGCCATTGTATGGTAGAGGTCCTGTGTTCGATCCTTCACGTCGCATCTCTTCTTTTTCTCTCTTTTAATATTTCCAGCCCATTAGTGCGCGGGCTTTAGGGCCCGAACCCCGGCCCGCGCGCCCGTTTTTCCTCTCAAAGCTTCTAGCCCGCGGGTGGCCCGGTCCAGGCTCGCGTCCTGCATGCCTTAGGTGCGGCCCAATTGCTTATTGTGGCCCAATTTCGTTGGAGCCAGGCCCAATTCCGGGCAGATGCAGCCCAGTTCGGCTTTTAACCAAAATTTTGTGTTCCAGAGCCCGTTTTAATACCGCTTTAAATTTTAAAAATATTTTAAAAATGAGAAAAATTTTTGGGAAAAATTATTTTAAGTTTCGAGACCCCAATTATTTCTCCGAGTCACATTTTTCAAAAATTAGAGAGTTCCAAGTCCACGAAAAATCCGATTAAAACCCGTAAATCTTAATTTTTATTAAGTATGGGTTTTATGTTAAATTCGAGTAGAGAGATAAATTATTGATAAATTATCTCGCTTAAATGTAGGTGTTTGAGGAGTCCAGCCTCATCCTACGTGCTTGCTTTTGTGTGCCATTTTCTACCGAAATTTTCAGGTGGGTTGTAATTGTAAAATTTACTATGCCTTAATTAATTGTTTTTGTTGTAGTATGATCAATGTATGCATGTGAACCATGTAGCCTTCGATGTGAGCTATATTGGCCGTCGAACGGTTATCCCCGTTGCTGTAGAACGTACCTTCGGGTAGTCTCCTTTATTATTGTTGACAGTCAGGGCGTGAGCCTTGGCTGATGATCCTCGTATGTAAGGCCAAGGCGTGAGTTTTGGCATTCGGGGTGGATTATTGCTCCTGCTGGCCGGGCACCCGTTGTAAGGCCTTCGAGGAAGGCGTTCGGTATATAGCTCGGCAGTAGTCTATTGTTATAGGTGTGCACATGAGACCATTATTGATTATTGATAGGAGATGGGATGGTTATTGATTCGTATACATGCTGCGACCATACTTAAATTGTTTTCATGATTATTGAGATTAATTATTGCATAGCGGTGAGCACCTCGACTTTCCTATTGTGTTCATCCCCACCTGCTCTTCATGGATGCAGGTTAGTTTATGCGGCACGACGGAAGGGATGCGAGTGGTGGTCTTTAAATTGAATAAATGCTTCCGCCTTGAAAAACTGAACTTGGATATTACTGCATTATTGATTATTGTTTTTCACTAGTACCGGATTATTGAATTATTGATGGGAATTATTTCCCTAGGATTATTATTGGATTTGCATTATTGGAATTTTATTATGGATTATGAGTATTGATTATTGCTGAATATTGAGAATGTGTTTAGCATTGATTAATGTTTTAAAAATGAGTAACGCCACAAATATTGTTTTTGAAAATAAATTTCGAAAAATTTGTTCTGATGTTTGGTAAATAAAAGTGGAGCGTTACAGTTTGGTATCAGAGCCAGTCTGCGTTTCTGTAGACTGGTTTAAGTATAAAAAGTTGATTATGTGATTATGTGTTTCAAATTCATGTTAAGACCACTCGCTCTCGTTGTGCCGCGCCAGCTCAGGTATGAGTACCTGAATGACTTTGAGATTATTGTATATTGGTTGATTATTGATTATTGGAATAAAATCGGGGTTAGGACTAATCCACCTTTAAATTCGAACTCTAATGTTGAACTCTAGACTTCTTTTATTATTGTGCTAAACTGTTCGACCCACTTTCAATGTAGAACTATGGCTCGTCGTAATGCTCGCAACCGTCAGCCTACTCCGTCTCCACCTCCGTCCCCATCCCCATCTCCACCTCACCAGCAGGCTCCCAATCCGGCTGGGACTCATCTCAACATTGTGATTACGTTTCGCCAGTTGACACCGCCGACTTTCACCGGGGTCGAAGGGCCCGAAGCCGTGGCCGAGTGGATCCGTCAGTTAGAGCAGAATTTTGATTTGCTGCAGTGCACCGATGCCTCTGTGGCCGCTATATGCTGAAGGGCGATGCCGCCCTTTGGTGGTCCGGCTATTGGAGGTTGAGGCAGGCGGAGTTTAATGCCCTGACTTGGGATCGCATGAAGGAGGTGATCATGGAGAAATATTATCCTCAAAGTTATCGCATGAGGATGGAGCGCGCTTTCTGGGACCTCAAGCATGGAGCAGGATCAGTTGAGGAGTACGAGCGAGAGTTCACCCGCATGAGCGCCTTTGCTCCACATATGGTGGACACCGACCTGAATAAGGCCCACAAGTTCCGAGATGGACTGAACCGAACTCTCCGTATGGATGTTGCTAGCTAGGGAAATCTTTCATTTGATGAGACCGTTATCCGAGCCGTCCAGCTTGAGAGTTATCAGACTCTCGATGCTTCCGTCCCTTCTGCTCAGCTAGTTCAGCATATTTCCTCTGCACCACCCGGCTCTAGTTCGGGTAAGAGAAAGTTTGATTCCTACCGGAATAACCAGAAGGGAAAGCATGGGGCACCAGACCGCCGTCGTTCCACCAGCTGCCCATGGTCAGAACCCGAAATGCCATAAGTGTGGCCGCTATCATCACGGAGATTGCCATTTCACTCAGAAGGTCTGCTTCAACCGCATGAAGCCTGGTCACTTCTTCAGCCACTGCCCCGAACCCCCGAGGCAGCAGCCTTATCAGCAGCCCCATCAGCAGCAGCAGCTTCCTCCTCCACCTTACCAGCAGCAGCAGCAGCACAGGCAGCCCCCACCACACCAGCAGAGGGCTGGGGGTCAGGCCCGAGTCTATACCTGTAATATCCCAACTTTTATCAGTATAATAATATTTCAGTTCCGATATTATTTTTTTCGAAGTTAATTATTTTCAGTTATTTCAGTCAAAATTACCGGAACTATTTTCGACGTACCGTTTACGTTCGAAATAATTTTGGTAATTAAGCATTATGTTTAATTGGATAATTAGACATAATTAAGTGATTAATTTAACTTAATCACGAGATTAGCAAATAGTTCGGATTTTATTCCGAGATCATGTTCAACGCCGTGTGTTACTCGGTTCATGTTCATGCGGGTGCCGTGTGCGTGTGTGTTCATGCTAGTGTGAGGCCGTGCATGTGAGTGCACTTGTTCGTAAGCTCCGCCCGACACAAGTCATGGAGACCGTGCGCTATTCCTCGTCCGTGTTGGTGGGCGGAGTGACCGAAGGTTCACGTGTGGTCCGTGCTCATGTTAGCGGACGGAGAGTCCTAAGCCGTGCGCGTCCATGCGCGCCGTACGTGGACGGAGTGTCCGAGGCTCGAGATATTTGCGCCCAGCATTTCCCTCTTTATCCGTGCAACACCTTTGGCATTTTGTGCATGGAATCTTGTCCAAGTGCCGTGGCCA
>CACSLK010032525.1:3126343-3138186 GCA_902706635.1 Striga hermonthica | reverse complement strand
ATCTTGTACATAACGGATTAACCTCGTGCTCTGATACCAATTGTTGGAACCCATGAGGATCTCGATATGCACAAATCACGGACAAACATTCAACATAAACCTATGTGCAACGGATCTAAAGGTTTGATGTAGAAAACGTACGGCTTGAAATTTATGTAGATCTGGCTGGCCCGAACAGATAACCGCAAATCAAATCTTCTCGGAATCGAACGAACTTGACCAATCCAGAAAGCTGGCGTCACGGCGAAGTCAACGGCGTTGACCGGTCGGAAAACAGAGTTTCCACGCGCTCTCACGCGCGCGTGTGAGTCCCAGCAGCAGCGAACTTCCGGCGGCGCGTGCGGCGGCTGCTGGCGGCGATCTCGACGGCGATCTCTCCGACTCGTCGTCCTGGTCGTCGTGGTATGGTCACTTGCTGGTTTTGGTCTCCGGTTTGGATGGATGATAGATTTTATTGGAATCCCGTATATACCTTAAGATCTTCTACAGTATTCTCAAACAACTATCTAGATCTTGTATCAGCGGAGCACAAGAAATAGAACAACTCCTTGGAAGAGAGAGAGAGAGGGGGCGGACGATTTTTTCCAAGCTGTGGGATTCTGTCCTCTTCCATGAGCCTAATGCTGTATATATAGAGCTACAGTAGGGATCCTAAAGATAATATGATAAGGGCTTCTAATATATCAATATTGTGGAGCAACCCCACAATTAATATATTTATAATATTAAAGTACACCACAATAATATTATTGCACTCCCTTTACCTATCCCAAATTACATTTGAGACTCCTCATTATAATTATCCGATTTACCTCCCCATGTTTAAGATATAATGTGCATTAATTAATTCGATCACTAATAATCAAGAATTAATTAATATATTATATTACCGAAGCTAGCGCTCGCTCATAGCATTCATATTATGCCAGAATAAATCCACCTGCAGGGTTTAGCATAATATTCCTTCATGAACTCACTTCGGAGACATCATCAGACTAACGCACATGGTGACCGTAAATATCCTAATAGCACATCGAACACATAATGTCATTACCCAATTCATTAAGTACGTCGACCCGGCTTAGATCTCACCCAAAGAATCAAAGCAACAACAATTATGTACACATGCCTATTTTATATCTTACGGGTTAAGAGCACGCAATAATTAACTGAGGCCTAGTTCGTTTACGACGATCAATATAAAACGAACATCCTTTTCTGGGATCCTGTTCAATACATAAATGTACTAGTGCAACTAATCGGTCAAGACAAACCGTACGGTTGACACTACAACCGTTCCGATGGGTTGTTCAATTCCATCTAGGTTGTGAACCAATGATTCTTGTTTCGCAAGTAACTGATATAGTGATCTTCGGTACGCCCGATGACGACCCACTTATCTACATGCAAAACAACAGAACGTGGAAATTATTTAACCAAACATAATTCTCATCCATCAAGAAATAACAAGTGTAATATCCACTAAAGCCAAGCTTAAGTATATAACACCAACACGCAGGTATCATGTCTGGCATGATTTTTTTATCCAATGTGCCCATCTTTACGTTATGTGACACTGGAGCTACTCATTCCTTTATCTCCTCTCGATGCTGGGATGCCCTGTCTATTTATAATGTGTGCAATTATGACCCTCTCGAGGTTAGTCTAGTTTCAGGAAAGATTATTATTTCCGATTCTATGATTTCCCGTCTTCCGGTCAGTATTGGTGGGCGTGTTCTGGAGGCCGATTGTTATGTGATTGAAATGCGGGACTTCGATGTGATCTTGGGCATTGACTGGCTCACTCGCTATCGAGCCGATATCCGGTGCCAGGAGCGCGAAGTCAATCTCTTCCCTGTTTCTGATCAGCCTGTTATTTTCTATGGGGTGAAGTCGAGGATTGTGCCTCGAGTAATCTCTTCGATGCAAGCTAGGAAGAGTCTTTCTAAGGGTAGCTGTCAAGGCTATCTGGTTTCTATGATATCCGAGGACGATTCTGAGAGGTCCCCGGAGAGAGTCTCTATTGTCTGCGAGTATCTCGATGTCTTTCCTGATGAATTGCCCGGAGGACCGCCCGACCGCCAAGTGGAGTTTACCATTGATCTAGTACCAGGAGCCGGCCATGTTTCTAAGGCCCCTTATCGCATGGCGCCGAAGGAGCTTCAAGAGCTCAAGGCCCAGATCCAGGAGTTGCTCAATCTTGGTTTCATTCGTCCGAGTGTTTCACCGTGGGGAGCACCCGTCCTATTCGTGAAGAAGAAAGACGGATCGATGCGCATGTGTATTGACTATCGAGAATTGAATGCCCTTACAGTCAAGAAAAAGTATCCCCTTCCTCGCATTGAGGATCTCTTCGACCAGTTGAGAGGAGCTAGTGTATTTTCGAAGATCGACTTGCGTTCTGATTATCATCAGCTGAAGATCCGGGAGTCGGATATTTCTAAGACTGCCTTTCGTACCCGTTATGGCCACTATGAGTTTGTAGTCATGCCGTTCGGACTCAGCAATGCCCCGGCTGTGTTTATGGACCTTATGAATAGGGTCTTTCATCCCTTCCAGGACCAGTTTGTTATCGTGTTCATCGACGACATCCTAGTTTATTCTCAGAGCATCGACCAGCACTAGGAGCATCTGAGGATTGTGCTGGAGACTCTTGGCCGCGAGAAGCTGTATGCTAAGTTCTCAAAGTGCGAATTTTGGTTGGATCGTGTGGCATTCCTTGACCACATTGTGACATCGAGAGGCATTGAGGTGGATCCCAGCAAGATCGATGCAGTGAGCAAGTGGGATACGCCAAGAAGTGTCGCTGATGTTCGTAGTTTTCTGGGGTTAGCAGGATACTACCGGAGGTTTATCGAGGGTTTCTCGAAGATAGCCCAGCCACTAACCAACCTTACGAAGACGGCCGTGAGGTTCGATTGGAGTCAGAAGTGTGAGGAGAGTTTCCAGGAGTTGAAGAGGAGACTCACTACCGCACCCGTTCTATCTATTCCCGATCCTACTTTGGATTTCACCATCTATAGTGACGCTTCGAAGATGGGTTTGGGATGTGTCCTTATGCAGCAGGGGAGGGTCGTAGCCTATGCTTCGAGGCAGCTGAAGCCTCACGAGCAGAACTACCCCACTCACGATCTGGAGTTAGCTGCAGTCATTCATGCCTTGAAGATTTGGCGGCACTACCTCTATGGAGGCAAGTGTGAGATATTTACCGACCACAAGAGCTTAAAGTACATTTTCACTCAAAAGGAGCTAAATATGCGGAATAAGGTGGTTAGAAATGGTCAAGGACTACGATTGCACGATTAGCTACCATCTGGGGAAAGCTAACGTGGTAGCCGATGCCCTTAGTCAGAGGAGTTATGGCCAGTTGTCCTGTCTCTTTACCGAGCAAGATGTCCTTCTTCGAGAGTTCGAGCGACTACAGCTAGAGGCAGTGGAGCCGCCTTTGATAGCCAGGGGTATGTTGACCTCTTTGGTTGTGGGACCGACTCTTCGTGAGAGGATAGTCGCCGAGCAACCGAATGATCGTTTTCTTTGCCGGATGAAGGAGTTGTCGGAAGCCGGTAGAGTTTGAGGATTCGCAGTCGAATCTGATGGGGCCTTGCTCTTCGAGGGTAGACTTTGTGTTCCGAAGGTGTGGGAATTGCGAAGGGAGATTTTGAGAGAGGCCCATAGTGCCCCGTACACCGTCCATCCTGGTAGTTCGAAAATGTATCAGGACTTGAGGAAGTCTTTCTGGTGGCGAGGTATGAAGTGGCAAGTGGCAAGGTTCGTGAATGGGTGTCTGGTATGTCAGCAAGTGAAGGCTGAGCATCAGAAACCGAGAGGGAAGTTGCAGCCACTTGAGGTTCCCTTGTGGAAATGGGAGTGCATCACCATGGATTTCTTAGTGGGATTGCCAAGGTCGAGGACCGGGCATGACTCTATTTGGGTGATTGTGAAACGCTTTACAAAGTCGGCCCACTTTCTGCCAGTCCGAACGACTATGAAGGCTAGTCAGTATGCCGAGTTGTTCGTGGATGAGATTGTCAAGCTTCATGGAGTTCCCGTGGAGATAGTGTCTGATCGAGACGCGAAATTCACTTGCCAGTTCTGGAAGACCCTGCACCGAGCCATGGGGACGAGGCTGGAGTTCAGTACAACTTTTCATCCTCAGACAGATGGCCAGTCGGAGCGGACGATCCAGTACTTGGAGGACATATTGAGGGCTGTGCTCTTGGACCGTAGCCTAACCTGGGAGAGTGCCTTGCCTTTGGTCAAGCTGACTTACAACAATAGCTACCACTCCACGATCAAAATGGTCCCATTCGAGGCTTTGTATGGACGTAAGGTCCGAACACCCTTGTACTAGGATGAGGTCGGGGAGAGGAAAATCATGGGTCCGGAGTTCATTCTTAGAGCTGCGGAGACAGTTGAGGCTATCCGAAAGCATATCCGGTCAGCCCAAGAGAGGCAGAAAGTCTATACCGACCGGAAGAGGGATGAGCACGAGTATGCCGTCGGAGATCACATCTTCTTGAAGGTCTCGCCCATGAAGGGTGTGATTCGCTTCGAGAAGAAGGGGAAGCTTAAACCGCGTTATATTGGACCCTTCGAGATCTTTGCCCGAGTCGGGAACTTGTCTTATCGACTGGCTTTACCACCTAGCTTGTCGGGCGTACATGACGTGTTTCACGTCTCGATGTTGCGGAGATACGTGCATGATCCCGGTCACGTGGTGGACTTCGGCGAACTGCAGGTCGAGCGAGGCCTTACCTACGAGGAGGTACCGGTAGCTATTTTGGACCAGAAGGTCCACCAGTTGAGGAACCGGGCAGTGAGCTTGGTGAAGGTGCTTTGTAACCGACATGACGAGTCGGAAACGACTTGGGAAAAGGAGGCCGAGCTTTGGAGGTGATATCCGAACTTTGAGTTTTGAGTCCCATTTGTACTTTATTGCTTTCTAGTCTTTTTTTATTTTGAATTCCGAGGACGGAATTCTTTGTAAGGTGGATAGACTGTAATACCCCGTTTCATTTTGGATTATTGGAGAATAATTATTGATTATTGATATTATTAAATTGTCTCTATTATTATTATCATTATAATTATTATTATTATAATTGCTATTAACTGTCAAATTGCTATTATTTATTTGTTATTAGTAATAGCACTATTATTATAATTGAATGTCTATATATATTTATTTGTCAAATTGTAATTATTTGTCTAAATGCATATTTTTATTATTATTATTATTTTAAAAGTATGGTGTGTATTATAAATATAGATAATCCAAATTAGTTTGTTTATCGTCGTCTATCGAGTCGATCGAAATTATTTTTATCGCGTTGTATCATCCGAACCGTTATTATTTATCAAGCCTGGAATTCTATTTTTCGGCCCAATTGAGAAGGGAGTTCTTCAGCTATTTGACTAATCAAATTTAGGCCCAATCTTTTTATTCAAGTATTGCCATTTGGGTAATGTTTCCTTTGACCCATTTTGTACATTTTCTTGGCCCATTAAGAAGCATTTTATCGAACAGATTGCTTCTTCTCTGCGCAAGACCGAGTCTCCCTCTTTCGCCCTTCTGTTTCGATTTTCTTGCGTAATTTTCTCGCACGATCGCTCAAATCACCCGCACATTCTATAAACTATATCGAGAGCAGTTTCAAATTCATATCAGATTCCTTTTAAATTAACCCTCTGTAACCTCTCTCTCTCTCTCTCACCGGGCCTGCAACAGAAAAGCATCCTTCACCATTGATTTCGGCGAACACTTACCATTCGAGAATCCGACCATCCACGTGAGTCTGAAATCGACGTCTATCTGAATTCTCGAGCAACCCCAGTCCGTCGGGAAGACCCCGCAACTTTGTTTGCGGCAGCCACCATTACCGGGGAACTTGAGTCGCCGTCGAGCCGATTGTCGAGCTGAGGCCCCGCAGCAACCAGGACGTCCATCCTTTCGTGAACAGCGACGCATTCAAGGAGTTTCGAACCTTGGAGGTGTTGGACAGTTCATTCCGTTCGTGCCCATCGTCCATTCGTTCCCAACCAAATTTCCCGAAGAAAGGTATTCGGTGAACCTTCTCGATGCAATCGTACTCGTGTATGCTCGTTGGGTTATATTCGTACTATTTGAATCGATTTTCGTTTGATTTTATTGGCTCGTATATCGTTTTGTTCGGATTATGTTTCGTGTTATTGTCGTGGATTTTTGGAACTCTTGTTTATTGTATAAATCAAGTCAGGATGTGTTGTTGTGTCTATTCGACTGGTATATGATAGTTCAGAGTCTCGTTTTATTGTTTCGAACCTTGTCGACGTGGTTGTGTCGTTTATTCTTTTCAAGCCATATTATTGTCGGTTCGATTTTTTATTCAAAAACTTGTTTTAAAAACATTCCGGGAACTCTTGGAAAATATATGTTCGCTATTGTTACAAATGTTCGAACCCCTCGTGAAATTTCTGTTGATTTTCGACCATTAAGAGCTTGTGTTGCATCCCTGTTCGAAGGTTTCCGTATCTATTTTTTTGTGCAGATCCCAGGGTTTTGTTTACGATTTTATAGCTTAAGTTTTCATTTAATATCGCAATCAAGTGTGTGGTGCAATGGTTGCAGCGCGCCATTGTATGGTAGAGGTCCTGTGTCCGATCCTTCACGTCGAATCTCTTCTTTTTCTCTCTTTTAATATTTCCAGCCCATTAGTGCGCGGGCTTTAGGGCCCGAACCCCAGCCCGCGCGCCCGTTTTTCCTCTCAAAGCTTCCAGCCCGCGGGTGGCCCGGTGCAGGCCCGCGTCCTTCAGGCCTTAGGTGCGGCCCAATTGCTTATTGTGGCCCAATTTCGTTGGAGCCAGGCCCAATTCCGGGCAGATGCAGCCCAATTCGGCTTTTAACCAAAATTTTGTGTTCCAGAGCCCGTTTTAATACCGATTTAAATTTTGAAAATATTTTAAAAATGAGAAAAAATTTTGGCAAAAATTATTTTAAGTTCCGAGACCCCAATTTACTTCTCCGAGTCATATTTTTCAAAAATTAGAGAGTACCAAGTCCACGAAAAATCCAATTAAAACCCGTAAATCTTAATTTTTATTAAGTATGGGTTTTATGTTAAATTCGAGTAGAGAGATAAATTATTGATAAATTATCTCGCTTAAATGTAGGTGTTTGAGGAATCGAGCCTCATCCTACGTGCTTGCTTTTGTGTGCCATTTTCTACCGAAATTTCCAGGTGGGTTGTAATTGTAAAATTTACTATGCCTTAACTAATTGTTTTTGTTGTAGTATGATCAATGTATGCATGTGAACCATGTAGCCTTCGATGTGAGCTATATTGGTCGTCGAACGGTTATCCCCGTAGCTATAGAACGTACCTTCGAGTAGTCTCCTTTATTATTGTTGACAGTCAGGGCGTGAGCCTTGGCTGATGATCCTCGTATGTAAGGCCAAGGCGTGAGATTTGGCATCCGGGGTCGATTATTGCTCCTGCTGGCCGGGCACTCGTTGTAAGGCCTTCGAGGAAGGCGTTCGGTATATAGCTCGGCAGTAGTCTATTGTTATAGGTGTGCACATGAGACCATTATTGATTATTGATAGGAGATGGGATGGTTATTGATTCGTATACATGCTGCGACCATACTTAAAATGTTTTCATGATTATTGAGATTAATTATTGCATAGCGGTGAGCACCTCGACTTTCCTATTGTGCTCATCCCCACCTGCTCTTCATGGATGCAGGTTAGTTTATGCGGCACGACAGAAGGGATGCGAGTGGTGGTCTTTAAATTGAATAAATGCTTCCGCCTTGAAAAACTGAACTTGGATATTACTGCATTATTAATTATTGTTTTTCACTAGTACCGGATTATTGAATTATTGATGGGGATTATTTCCCTAGGATTATTATTGGATTTGCATTATTGGAATTTTATTATGGATTATGAGTATTGATTATTGCTGAATATTGAGAATGTGTTTAGTATTGATTAATGTTTTAAAAATGAGTAACGCCACAAATATTGCTTTTGAAAATAAATTTCGAAAAATTTATTCCGATTTTCGGTAAATAAAAGTGGGGCGTTACACCGCTTCTATACAGCATCCCTAAAAAACTGCGGCTTCGCGCCCCGCGCGTCCTGCCCCACCAGGCGTGTCGCGCATGCTTTCGCTCTCGGCTGCTCCTTTGCGCGCGTGCTGTCCCGCCATTCCGCATGCCTCGGGTCATGAGACCTCGTCCGCTGCGCGTGCCTCCCCCGTGCGCGTGCTTTCCGCGCACGCGCTCGTCAACCCCGTGCTACGTGCCTCCTGCTCACCTTCGGCAAGCGCCCTTGCCGCGCACACCGCTCGCACATCCACGTGTGGTCCATCTTCACCTGTACCGTGCGCACTACACTCTAGTGCACGCACTTCCGCCGTCACTCGTGCTTGCCTTCTGCGTGCATGGTAGGCGCGACTCGCGGCGTTCTTGAGCTGCCTAGCCACTTCCGCATCATTCCCGTCCCCTTCAAGCGATTCCTTGTCCTCAAGGATGAAACTTGGGAACTGGTCGCGCATCTCATCAAGGTCTTCCCACGTGGCTTCTTGCGGCAGTAATTGTTCCCAATCAACTAGTACTTCCCAATGATAGCGCCCTGCCTTTCTTACCTTGCGATACTTAATCGTTTGTTTTGGGCGTACAATGACCATTCCATCAGTCGCGGTTGCAGGTAACTCTTCACAATATTTATGCTCTTTCCCTAGGCTTCTCTTAAGTTGCGAAACAAGTATGACGGGGTGGATCTGAGAACTCTCTGGTAGTTCTAAACGGTATGCTACCCGACCAATGCGCTTCAGGATCTGATAGGGCCCATAGTATCGCACTCCTAGATTAGTTGCTGCCCTTTGAGCTGTTGTGCACTGTCTGAATGGTTGCAGCTTCAAGTAGACATACTCGTCTGGCTCGTAATTCTCTTCCCGTCGATTTCCATCTACAAAGGCTTTGGTTCAATTAATCGAGCCTTCGAGATCTTTCTTCAACTCTCGCAACATCAAATCTCGCTCCTCGAGTTCTCGCCCGACTTCATCGTTATCATGCCTCCTTCTGAGTAGTTGATCAGCGTTGACGGTTTACGCCCGTACACCAGCTAAAATAAAGTCATCTTGGTCGATTCATGGTAGGTAGTATTGTACCAGTACTCAGCCCAGGGTAGAAAATTTTCCCACCTCTTTGGAAATTGATGAACATAGCACCGTAGGCATTGCTCAAGGGTTCGGTTGGTTACCTCGGTTTGCCCATCGGTTTGGGGGTGATGTGCTGAACTCATAGATAGCTTGGTCCCCTGCAGCTTGTAGAATTCGGACCAAAAATTGCTCATAAAGATCCTGTCTCGGTCAGAAACTATAGATCGTGACGCTCCGTGTAACTTCATCACATATTCGACGAACAACCTGGCGATAGATTTGGCGGTGTAAGGATGTTTAATGGGTACGAAGTGAGCATACTTGATAAGGTGATCTACCACGACCATTACTCTGTTAAACCCATTAGAACTCGGTAGCCCCTCAATGAAGTCCATGGTGATGTCTTCCCAGATTGCCTCGGGTACTGGTAGTGGTTGCAGCAGCCCGCTTGGTCGGTGTAAATCATCCTTAGTGCGCTGACAGTCATCGTATCGCGCAATGTAATCTCGAACAGTTCATTGTTGTCCTGGCCAAAAGAAGGTGTTGGCTATCCTCATCCATGTGCGGTAGATACCCGAGTGACCTCCAACCTTAGAATCGTGGAAGTGTTGCATGATCTTCTCGCGTAGTTGTCCATTGTCGGGAACAAACACTCAGCCTCGATGTAGTAGTAGGTTGTTGTGCAGCTCATAATCAACATTGGTTTCTCCTATCTCGATCTTCCGGTGCGTTTCTTTGCAATAAGTATCCTCTTCTTGCGCCTTACAAACTTCCTCCCAGATGGTCCACGTTGGTCTAGTGATAGCATCAAGCTCAGCTACATCTGACCGACGTGATAAGGCATCGGCTACAGCATTCTGTCGACCCGGCCGGTAGATTATCTCAAAGTCGAACCCCATGAGTTTCGAGATGAACTTCTGCTGTTCAGAGGTAACAATCATTTGCTCAAGTAGATGCTTGAGTGGTTGCTGGTCGGTCATAATCCAAAACCATCGCCCCAGCAGATAGGGCCTCCAGCATCTCACAGCCTCGACAACGGCTAGCATCTCCTTTACGTACACAGATAAACCCAATCGAGTTGTGCCTAGTGCTTTGCTAAAATAGGCTAAAGGTCGCCCTTCCTGTACTAACACGACTCCAATCCCAATATCACTAGCATCCGTATGTACCTTGAACAAGACATCAAACCTTGGCATTGCGAGTACTGGTGTTGTAGTCATGGCGCCCTTTAATTTCTTAAACGCCTCCTCGCTGGCCTTGGTCTATGTAAACCCTCTTTTCTTGGTCATCTCCGTAAGTGGCTTGGCAATGGTGCCATAATCCTTCACGAACTTCAGGTAATAGCCCGTGAGCCCTAGAAATCCTCAGAGTTGCATGAGACTCGTTGGCTTGGGCCAGTCGACCGTAGCCTCTATCTTTCATGGATCAACTGTCAAGCCATTATGAGATATAAAGTGACCTAAGTACTCAACCATCTCTTGCCCAAACGAACACTTGGATGGCTTGATGTGAAATGAGTTAGCCTCCAAGACTTTGAGCACCACCCTCAAATGCTCCAGATGTTCAGCCCAAGACTTTGAATATACCAATATATCATCAAAGAAGATTAGAACAAACTTACATAGATGCTCCTTGAAGATAGAATTCATAGCGAACTGGAAAGTGGATGGAGCATTGCACAGCCCGAATGGCATTACCAAATACTCATAGTGCCCCTGATGCGTTCGAAAAGCTGCTTTCGGAATGTCTGCTTTGTGGAGTCAGATCTGATGATAGCCAGCTCTCAGATCGAGCTTCGAGAAGTAATGTGATCCTGCCAACTCATCGAGCATGTCGTCGATGTTGGAACCCATGAGTATCTCGATATGCACAAATCACGGACAACATTCAACATAAACCTATGCGCAGCGGATCTAAAGGTTTGATGAAGAAAACTTACTGCTTAAAATTTATGTAGATCTGGCTGGCCCGAACAGTTGACCGTAAATCAAATCTTCTCGGAATCGAACAAACTTGACCAATCCAGAAAGCTGACGTCACGGCGAAGTCAACGGCGTTGACCGGTCAGAAAATGGACCTTCCACGTGCTCTCACGCGCGCGAGTGACTTCCAGCAGCAGCGAACTCCCGGCGGCGTGTGTGGGCGCGTGCGGCAGCGATCTCGACGGCGATCTCTTCGTCTCGTTGTCCTGGTCGTCGTGGTATGGTCACTTGCTGGTTTCGGTCTCCGGTTTGGATGTATGATTGGAATCTCTATATACCTTAAGATCTTCTACTGTATTCTCAAACAGCTTTCTAGATCTTGTATCAGTGGAACACAAGAAATAGAAGAACTCCTTGGAAGAGAGAGAGAGAGGGGGCGCCGTGATTCCGAAGGAAGTGGGATTGTATTGTTCTCTTCCATGAGCCTAATGCTGTATATATAGAGCTACAGTAGGGACCCTAAGGAGAATAGGATAAGGGCTTCTAATATATTAATACTGTGGAGCAACCCCACAATTAATATATTACTAATATTAAAGTCCACCACAATAATATTATTGTACTCCCCTCACCTATCCCAAATTACATTTGAGACTCCTTATTATAATTATCCGATTTACCTCCCTATGTTTAAGATATAATGTCCATTAATTAATTCAATCACTAATAATCATGAATTAATTAATATATTATATTACCGAAGCTAGCGCTCGCT
>CACSLK010032525.1:3101400-3112586 GCA_902706635.1 Striga hermonthica | reverse complement strand
TGTTTTGAAAATGAGTAGCGCCTCAAGTGTTTTGAAATAAATTTGAAAAATTTATTTTGATTTTCGGCAAATAAAAGTGGGGCGTTACAGAAAGACACACGATCGACCCTCTCAATGAAAGCACTAATGATGAAGACCGTGTGTCTCAAGTGTCGACAAGACGCTCCCGCACCTTAAATCGCTTGATAGGTGTTAGGAAGTCGCACACTCGCAGCCTTTCTAACGATTATAATTGCAATAGAAATCAGGAAGAAAACTAGAGCAAAGAGTTTGAACAAATGTTCGGATTTTTGTATTGATTTCTGAATAATCAAATTAACAAGAAGAAGGGCCTTTATATAGGCATCAACTCGATCTAATCCTAATATAACTATAACTCTAATAAAGTAATAAAATATTAAATGTCCTAAATAATCTAGATATCATAAAGCAATAAGGAAACTAAATAACTAGGGAATCTAATGCCTTGGCTTGCACTCCAAGTCCGTGTTTCCTAATCGCCCAAGCACTAGGGCTTCATCTTCCATTCCCGCGCACGCGTCCAACAGCTCGCCTAATCCTCGTGCGCCTAGGCAAGTTCGCGCGTGCATCCCTCCCGCGCGCGCTCGCCCGTCCGCGTATCGCGCCTCTCCGGCACGACGACTTAGCCTCCTTCGCGCATGCCACGCGCGACTCGCCGTGTTCTTGAGCCTTCTCGCCGTGTCCGCATCATGCCTGTGCGCGGCCTGGACGCAGGCTGCGCGGGCCTGGCAAGCTTCTTAGGGCCAAATGACTTGGAAATTATTTCTAAGTGTCCGGTTTGACCCTGGTTTGACTTTGGCACGGTTCGGTCAATACACAAAGATATAAATCGATCCTTAGTCCGATTTAAACTGAATTTCCGACCGACTTAATTAAATTAAATTGAGCGGGGCATTATATCATCTTTTAGGACAATATAATATGATGACTTGAACGAGCAAAATAATAGAATAATAATAAATACTCCAAACTCAATTAATTTGGACAATTAGGCAAAAATAACAATTAATATGATAATAATAATAATTATAATAATCTCTAATAATTCATAATCAAACGGAGCGTTACAATCAGCTGAAGATTCGGGAGTCGAGATTTCCAAGGCGGCCTTTCGGACTAGGTATGGACACTACGAGTTTGTGGTGATGCCGTTCGGGTTGAGCAATGCGTCGGCGGTGTTTATGGACTTGATGAACCAAGTTTTCCATCCGTACTTAGACCAATTTGTCATTGTCTTCATCGATGACATTTCGGTATATTCGAAGGACGTCGATGAGCATAAGATTCATCTGAGGCTTGTACTGGAGACGCTTCACAAGGAAAATTTGTACGCGAAGTTCTCTAAGTGTGATTTCTGGCTCGATCGTGTGGCATTCCTTGGCCATATCGTGACGGCTAGAGGCATAGAGGTGGACCCTAGCAAGATCGAGGCAGTGAAGAATTGGTGTACCCCGAGGAACGCCAGCGACATCTGTAGTTTTCTGGGTCTAGCAGGATACTACCGCAGATTCATCGAGGGTTTCTCGAAGATAGCCTAACCGATGAGCAATCTGACGAAGAAAGCTGCGAGATTTGTTTGGAGTCCCGAGTGTGAGGCTAGTTTCCAGGAGTTGAAGCGGAGACTTACCACAGCACCTGTATTGACCATTCCAGATCCGACTTTGGAGTTCACCATCTACAGTGATGCTTCAAAGTTGGGTTTCGGCTGCGTGTTGATGCAGCAAGGGAGAGTCGTGGAATTCGCATCGAGGCAGCTGAAACCTCATGAGGTGAATTATCCGACCCATGACTTGGAGCTTGTTGCAGTGGTTCATGCGCTTAAGATCTAGCGGCACTACCTTTGCGGAGGCAAGTGCAAAATTTTCACGGACCACAAGGGTTTGAAATACATCTTCACGCAGAAGGAGCTCAACATGCGGCAGCGGCGGTGGTTGGAGCTCGTGAAGGACTACGATTGCACAATTAGCTACCACCCAGGGAAGGCTAATGTGGTCGCCGACGCGTTACGTCGGAGAAACCACGGTGCGCTGAACTTTATGATTTCTCGAGAGGAGGAGTTAGTTCTGGACTTCGAACGGCTGAAGTTGGAGATCGTAGAGTCTACTCCGAGAGCTAGTGGTGTGCTGGCATCATTACTTGTGGGGCCGACTTTGCGAAAGAGGATAATTGCCGAACAGCTGAACGATCGATTCCTTAGTCGAATGAAGGAGTTGGCGTTAGGCGGACGGATTGGAGGTTTCGCGGTTTCAACTAATGGTGCTTTAGACTTCGAGGGGCGACTTTGTGTACCGAAGGTTTGGGAACTGCAACGTGAGATTCTAAAGGAGGCTCATAGTGCTCCTTATTTTGTTCACCCTGGTAGCACGAAGATGTACCAGGACTTGAGGAAAACCTTTTGGTGGCGTGGTATGAAGCGCCAAGTGGCGAGGTTTGTGAATAGTTGTCTGGTGTGTCAGCAAGTGAAGGTTGAACACCAGAAACCGAGAGGGCTATTGAGTCCCCTTGATATTCCAGTGTGGAAATGGGAGTGCATCACCATGGACTTCGTGGTGGGTTTACCGAGGTCGAGGAAAGGACACGATATATTTGGGTGATAGTGTAGACTTACGAAGACTGCCCACTTCTTGCCTGTCAGGACGACGATGAAGGCCAGTGAGTACGCCGAGTTGTTTGCTGCTGAGATTGTTCGACTTCACGGGGTACCCGTGGAGATTGTGTCCGACCGAGATGCGAAGTTTACTTGTCAGTTCTGGAGGACTCTGCATCTAGCCATGGGGACGAGGCTGGAGTTCAGTACAGCTTTTCACCCTCAGTTTAGAACTTGGGAGGGTTCTTTGCCATTGGTTGAGTTAGCTTATAATAACAGTTATCATTCCTCTATCAAGATGGCACCGTACAAGGCTTTATACGGGCGAAAGGTGCGAACTCCCATTTATTGGGATGAAGTTGGAGAGAGGAAGATTATGGGCCCGGAGTTCATTTGCACAAATTCGGCTCAGGTTGATGAGATCCGGAAGAGGATCAAGTCTGCCCAGGAGAGGCAGAAGGTCTATGCCGACTGAAAAAGGCAAGAGCACGAGTATACTGTGGGTGATCACGTCTTCCTGAAAGTCTCGCCCATGAAGGGTGTGATCCGCTTTGGGAAGAAGGGGAAGCTTCAGCCTCGCTATATCGGGCCTTTTGAGATCCTTGCTAGAGTCGGAGACGTGGCGTATTGGCTAGCTTTGCCACCGGACTTGTCGGGAGTGCACGATGTATTTCATGTCTCCATGCTGCGTAGATATGTACATGATCCCGACCATGTGGTGGACTTCGGCGAGCTGCAGGTCGAGCGAGACCTCACTATGAGGAGGTGCCGGTTGCCGTACTGGACCGGAAGGTTCGTCAGCTGAGGAACCGGGCAGTGAGTTTGGTGAAGGTGCTATGAAGCCGACACAACGAGACCGAGATGACTTGGGAGATCGAGGCCGAGCTTAGGAGGAGATATCCGAACTTTGCTTTTTGATCCCCTTTGTACTCCTTTTTATTGTAGTTGCTTTGTTTTGTTTTCTTTCAATTCCGGGGATGGAAATCTTTTAAGGAGGGTAGATTGTAGCGCCCCGTTCATTTATTAAATTTTTTTGAATATTATATTATTATTTATCTGCTTATTATTGATTATTTGCCTTTATTTCATGTTATTAATCTACTTGCTTGATAATTGTTATAAATTGCTCTTTATGCCCTGTGTAATTTGTGTGCTTTATTATTTCATTGTTACCTGGTTAGTTCTATTTTTATTGTTATGTTTATTGATCAGTTAGAATTATTTTAGTTGTTAAGTTAGTTCATTGGGTAGTTCCGGTTTAATCACGTGTATTTTATTTTCGGTCCAAAGCGACTTAGTTGTAGCCTTTTGAGTTGAATATTCTGACCCTAACTTAAGTTGTTATACTTGGCCCAATTTTAAATTATCTCAGCCACTGCCCGCATTAGTTATTTCAATTGCTCTGGTTTCACTAATCATGGCACAATTTGGACATTTTTTTGTTTGTTAATACTTCCAGCCCAATTAATTATGTTCTTGGCCCAAAATGGAGTAATGTTTGATGCCTTATAAATCCCACGTGAGTCTGACCCAGTTGTCTCCATCTGTTGCCTTTTGAAATCTTGTTGCGATTTTTCGGTAAATCTCATCGCACGTTGCACGATCGTTCTCCTCGATCTCTTATATTTCGCCAGAGGAGTCTCCCATCGTTCAAGAAGATTGAAAACCCTCTCATCACTCCCTCTCGTAAACACAAACCTTAGCTCTCGGTTATTTCAAAAAATCGCTTCCAGCCATTCCTCTCTTAGCCGCCAGTCCCGTAAAGTGCAGCAACCCGCCGGCGAGTCCATCATCTCCGGCGAGCCTCCTGTCAACGAACGCTCTATAGTATTTCGTTCGCCGTCGAGTTCCAGTGTCTCCGTCAGGCCCTAACAGGGAGCAGTCGTCGATCCCCGATAAGTGATGCAGATCCCTTGGCCGCCATTGCTCATCGAAGTTTGAAGCTTTCGAGTTTCCGTTAATCCTGTTCGTTCTGTTTGCTTGTTCGTCTTTCCAATCGAGCTTGTACATTCCGTGGAGTACGGTAATGACTGAACCTCCTTGTTTTAATCTCGTACTCGAATATCATGATGTTGGAATTATCGTGCTCGTTGAACCGATTATGTTAGTTGTCAAATTTTATATCGGATAGTACTTGTTTCGTTTACTTATTTGATGTCTCGTGAATTTACGTGGATTGGAACTGTCGTTTTATAATCGATCCGTCATATTTCTGTCATTACTCACGAATTTTGGAGTCTCATTTCGAGGCTTGTCGTCGTCGTTTTGTTCTTCGTTGTTTTTTTTAGCCGTATTATTTTTGTTTCGTTTTTCGATTCAAAAACCCAATTTTTATAAATGTTCGAACTCTGTCAATTTGTAAATTTTGTAAATATGGATTTTTTTTTCTCGATTCCAGTTGACCAGAAGTTGAAGCTGTCGTAGAGTTCGCTGCCCATGTTCGCATTTCACAGCGTCTGTAATTGCTATGTTTTCCTTTATTCTGCTCGCAGACCACATTGTGGTTTTAGGCCAGTCCCAGTGAGACTCTTTTTCCTTAATTTTAGAAGCTAGTACCACGACCTTTTCTTATTTTTTTTTTTTTACACCTCAGCCTAAAAGTCCAAAAGGTGCAGCCCAAAGAGAATTGAAGAGACCCAATTTTTTCCTGCTCCCAATAGTCCAATGCGTAGACCACTTGTGCACCAGCTGAAAAAAAACGCGCAAGCTGTGCAGCCAGCAACCAGCCCGCGCGCGGCCCGATCTATCTCTGCAGCCCAAGCCCGCGTTTCGGCCCAGTGCAGCCCGCACCACCTCCCGCGTCCCGGCTTGAGATCCCGCAACCCTGGCCCGCGTGTCTTCTGCCTGGTAGCAGGCCTTCTTTTTTGGCCTAATTAACTCCTTGCAGCCCAAATTGTTGGGCGCACCATGCCCAAACCGAGGCAGCTTGTATGCTGTGGTTATTTGTAGTCCTTTTTTGCCCTTTTTGGGTGCCAAGAGTTTATTTTTTGTGCCAAAACCTATTTTTAAAATCCCCATATATATGATTCTCGAATGCGTTGATCCTTTTTGGCCCTTAGGTCAGGTATCTCACCCCTATATAAAGAGGGGTGAGCCTTTCTTCCTTAACACACAATTTCCATTATTCAACTCATACATACATATACTTACTTAAGCATCGGAGGCTCTTCACCAAAGAACCCCCAGTGTGAGAGTTGTTTGCAGGTTTTCGGCGTTCCACCGGCGAGGACGAGAGGCGATCTATTCTAAACCGGCCAGGACGCTCACACTTGCATTAACTAGAATCCTAATAAGCTACCAAGTCTTGCTTTATTTGCTTGCACTCTACTCCAATCGGCCACCCCTTAAGAACCCTAGCCGCCTCACGCGTCGTGCCCGCCAGCCAGTCCTAGGCCTGCTTGGCTTTGGCGTCATCCGCGTCCGCCTCGCACACGTGCGCTATGCGCGCGCCGCCCATCTGTCGCGCGTCCTCGCCACCCGCGCGGTTGCCGCGCACGCCCAGCGCCCCAACGCTATTCCCACGCTCGCCAAGCGGCCCACGCGTGCCGTCGACCTCTGCGCCCTGCTCTCCTATCGCGCGCCTATGTGCACCCGGCATTTCCTCGCGTCCGCCCAACGTACCCAGCCACTCACCGCATCCACCTGTCGTCCCGCAACAGTCTCCCGCGCGCGCTAGCCACCGGTCCTCCACCCCTCGCGCGCCGTTTCTCCGAACCTCCATACGCGCACGTCTTGCACCACTCGTCTATCTTGCCCGACACCTTGCACTCGGCATCGGTCCAATCCTCCTATTCGTATGTGCTCGCCGTGCGTTGTTTCTTCGTACGTCTAGCCTTGCGTCTCTTGGTGCGTGACCTTGCTCTTTTCCCACAACCTTTTGGCCAATCTCGCCTATAAGTAGGCCAATACTCCCGGTCTTGCGGATTTTCTAGCCCACTTTTGAGCCAATTCTCGAAGTTATTTAAGAACTCGTCCTCGGGCTCGCTAGGGTCGATGACCAGATCTTCATCAGCGTGCTCGTGCATCGCCGGCCTAGCCTCCCAGTGTCGTGCAAGTCTTTCCCTCGCGCACGCCTTGCACCAGTCGACCGCATTGCCCGACCCTGCCATCGTGCACTTGGCGTTAGCCCATTGCGCAATCTCACATGCACTTCCCATCGCATGGTCCTCTTTCACGCGCCACCGCCGCGCACGCCTTATCCCTGGGCCTATGCATATTGTCGGTACCTGTACCACGCGATCATCTTGTGCGCGCCATATTATGAGTGCACGCATCCATTTCTTACGGCCCCGTGGCCTATCTCGCCTATTCGCGTGCCATTCCCCTAAGTCATCGTAGGCTTCATCCTCGGGCTTAGATGGGTCGATGACCACATCTTCATCAACGCGCGCCAGCGCGCCAGCCAACACGCGCTGCTGCACCAGACCTGAGCCCAGACAACCAGCGCCAGTGTGCGCGCGCCACCGCCAGGGTCGCGCGCCACAGCCAGTGGGCCCTGCGCGGTCGAGCACGGGAAGTCGAGTCACCCACGACGAGCCGGCTCACGACGAGCCGCCGGTCCAGCCAGCGAACCGGTCTAGTTTAACCGGGAGGTTCGATATGTTTGGCTCGATTTTCTAGGTCTGAGTATTTTCCAGAGAATTTAAGTATTTTTCCGAGCCAAATCAGTCTAGTTAGAGTATACCAGTTTAAAATCCGGACTTAGTATTTTTTTTATAGCGAACCCTTAGAGCGTTCCATTTCATCCAAATAATGAGCATGTAGAACCGAGCATGTTAGTAGATATATTTGAGCATAATATGTAGCATTTATTTGCTTATATGTTTATGTAGCTTAAGGAGAGTCGAGCCTCCGACAGCTATTTCAGTTTCAAGCACTTGTCAAATATTTCAGTATACCAGGTGGGGGTCATGTATTGGGTTCCACATCATCTATAATTACTTTACCATGACTGAGGTATGTTCGAGACAGTTAGTTCTCCCAGGATTGGAGGCCGAGGGCCTTAATATTCCACCTGGTACCCGATGCAGGCCGAGAACTTTATTTTCCGAGTTGTGCACACGAGCTGCCGAGGCCGAGGGTATTTTGACCACATTTCAGAAAAGAAAAGAAAAGAAAAGATTTCAGTTTCAGCTCTTATATATTGATGCCATGGTATCGTGATTATTGATGTTGTCTTATTCTGTACTGGTCTTTGCGGAGCATAGTGGTTTGCTCATGCCCCCATTGTGTTTTTCTCAGGTGATGGAGTCGAGCGGCCGGGTGAGCTTAGCAGATGTGGCTAATGTGGTCATGAGCCGAGTACATTTTTATACACGCATTTTATGTCCTTAATTCATGAACCAGTTTTATTATGTAGATGTGTAATAAGTATGTTTCCCAATTTTATGATTCCGCTATCTAGACAATGTGAGACTATCAGACTGCTTGTATGATTCCATTCTCCATAGTGGATTGATTGGTTGCATGTTTTATTATGTTTGTGAGTAAGATAAGCAAGTTTTTATCTGTAGCATTCCCGCAGTAAGATATTATTTTCGAAAACCAGCTCGCACGATCTTTCGAAAATAAAAGCAAAAATTTTACTCTGATTTTCAAAGCTAGTAAGACGGGGTGTTACATTTTTCATTATCATTCATAGTAATAAAGATCTGAACTTTTGTTCAAATTTCTTGTGTTCAAATTCTCTTCGAGTTTAATGCAAAACCCTTGTCTCGAAAATGGCGTTCATCCATTGTTCGTCGCAAGTCCGAGTTTGGCAAGGGCGCATATCCAAGTTGTTTCACTTATCGCGAGAAGATAAAGATTTTTACCTCCGAGTCGTCTGCACCAATTGCCGAGAACAAAGATTCGAACTACGTTCGAAGCAAATCACGCAACCGGGACACGCGATCTTCATCACGCGTCCCCTAGCAGCATTTTGCGTGCCCACTGACAGTCCCGCGCACGCATCCGCATGCCAGGAGTCCCAGGCGCGCGCTCCCAGCATCCCTGCCACATATCACAGGTCGCGACACCTCTTCTAGCCTCTCAATCTTTCGATTTTTTGTTTGAGCCCTTGTTGAGGTATAACGGCTGAAACTCAACTTCATGGCATTATACACGAATTATAATTTATTTTAAAAATGGTCATGATGAAAATGAGTGAGATATGATTTTATATGAATATGTTGATTTTAAAGTTTATAAATTCATAATATATTGGTTGATCACCCCAATATTATGAAACCAACTCGATAAATTTTATTTTGATGTCTTGATGCTTAGATTAAAATTTGAAAAAATTTGGAGTTTGTTTTTGGTAACACAAAACTTCCCGACCGGCTGGAACTTGAATAATCTCCTTCCTTCTCGCCGGTTGAACGCCGTGCACCTACAAAGAACTCTCACACCGGAGGGGTTTTCCGGTGAAGAGCCTCCAAGCTTAAGTCAGTGTATATTCAATCAATTCTCAAGAGTAAGCAATAGAATGATCGTGTTGAAGAAGAAAGGCTCACCCCCTTTATATAGGGGTGAGATACCTGACTTAGGGCTGCCCGTATTTGATGAGCTGTCTGCCCTAACTGCCCGTCCGTACACACCATATGCGTGTGTCAGAGGTAGCCGTTGCCACTATCGCCTGCACCAATCCCCTTTGGACGCATGTCCTCCTGCACATGGGGTAGGCTGTCAGAGGTGGTTATCGCTATCAACCACTGCCTTCTCGACACGTGTCCCCCTGCACATGGGTTAAATATTCTCCTGAAATTTAGTTAGAGGCTCTTTTACGCGCCTGTGCCTAGGCCGATCCGCGTGGTGTTAAGTCCTCGAAGTAGTCGACCTACCGAGGCCGACTAAACTGCTCGATCGCTCATCTGGTCGAAGGATAATTTGTTCGACAGCTATGCTTGGTCGACTAGATATTCTGCTCGATTTCCTTGACTTCCTCATAGTACGACCTCCTCGACCGGTCAATAGACCGGTTCAGCCTTGTGGGTATAATATCCCATATCATCTAGTCCCCCCCACTCTGGTCGAGTCTGAATGACTCGATCTAAGAGTGAGTTTATACTTATCGACCTCCTTAATAGTATGGTGCCCGATATCTACCATATGATGGATTTCCTGCTTATTTTTCAAATAACACCTCATTAATTGCCAGAGATAGGGTCATCTGTCATATGTCCTTTCTGTCGCGCCTACTTTTCTGCCACGCGTCGCGTCTGTCGCATCTGTCAGTTACTTTAATGATAGCGCCTCCTCGCATAACGTGCCTATCTTGAGTACCGTGTTAATTAATGCTCCCTTCCGTTAGATCTAGTTTTAATCCTACGGTCCTGCTCTTCCAACCCTTTGATTTTCCAAGTATAAATTTGATACTTAGCGAATTTCCTCAGTTTTTCCACCTTTGCAATTTCTAATTCCCCTGTGTTCAAACACCCCTTTTGCAAGAAACCTAATTTGCTTCGGTGATTTCTCCTGCAATCCTCGAGTTCTTCCAAATCTCTCCTCTGCAATCATGAGTAAGTCGCTTCTCATCTGATTTTATGCTTCCTGTGCTTGGGATTTTTCGCTTTGAGTTTCTTGAATTGGGTGTTTGAAGTGTGCTGATTGAATATTTCGAATTTATATATTGGGTGTTGGTGTTCGCTTGTCAGTCACCTGTGAATTTCGCTCTTCCCCTTCGAAAATTTTCTGAAATCCTTGCTCTCCTTTTCTAATTTCTCGAAATTATCCCTCTTCGTAAAGCCCTAATTTTAATTAATTTTTTCCTTTAAAACTTCACCTTCCTCGAAAGTTTCTTGATTTCGTTTTTGTTTTTGTTTTCTTTTTTCAAATCCTGTACCTCCATCTCCTTCTTCGACCACTTCCTCTGATTCAGTTCAGATTTTGCCCCCTGCTCTTCAGGCCGTTCCCCTTTCAATTCTTCGTCCCGGCGGGACTGTCCCCACTATTGTTTTCACTGCCCGCGCCGCTTCTTCCAACTCAGGGGATACTATGGATAATATTCCCCTTCGTCGTCGTCGACCCACCCTTGGTGAGTTGGATGATCCGGACGTAGACGAGGTTGTTTCTCCTCCAACCACTTCGGTTCCCTTCTCGGCCGTTCCTCCTTCCTCTTCTCGGCCCGGTGCTTCAAACTCTCCTTCTGGCAAACCTCGACAAAAAATCCTCGCAAGTATCGGATCAAAAATCAAAACAACCCCAAGTAGGGTAACAACCGGACCACTTAAGGTTGCCCAGTATCGGATCACTTAAGGTCGTCCGATCAAAAATAAAATTACCCCAAGTAGAGTAACAACCAGACCACTTAAGGTTGCCCGGTATCGGATCACTTAAGGTCGTCCGATCAAAAATCAAAATGACCCCAAGTAGGGTAACAACCGGACCACTTAAGGTTGCCCGGTATCGGATCACTTAAGGTCATCCGATCAAAAATCAAAACAACCCAAGTAGGGTAACAACCGGACCACTTAAGGTTGCCTGGTATCGGATCACTTAAGGTCGTCCGATCAAAAATAAAATGACCCCAAGTAGGGTGACAACCGGACCACTTAAGGTTGCCCGGTATCGGATCACTTAAGGTCGTCCGATCAAA
>CACSLK010032525.1:3066948-3078838 GCA_902706635.1 Striga hermonthica | reverse complement strand
GGAATAACAAGTGTAATATCCACTAAAGCAAAGCTTAAGTATATAACACCAACAGGCGGTGGCGGCATCGCCGCCGTAGCTGCTGCGCGCATCTCCTGGGCACGATGAAAGCCGGGATCTCCTCCGGGAATCGCTGTCGTCGCTCCCACACCTTGGAGCACAGGTGCAGGAGTGATCGGCGTCTGCGATGGGCCAGAAAAACCCGGAGGAGGACCTTGTCCCCACGGCCTGGTCGTCGTCCAAGCATCATCGAACGTCGACTGCAAGTTTTTGGGAATTCCGTCCGTCATAGCTGAGCTTCAAACACACATTTTCAAACGATAGTCCCACAGACGGCGCCAAATGGTAACACAAAACTTCCCGACCGGCTGGAACTTGAATAATCGTCTTCCTTCTCGCCGGTTGAACGTCGTGCACCTACAAAGAACTCTCACACCGGAGGGGTTTTCCGGTGAAGAGCCTCCAAAGCTTAAGTCAGTGTATGTTCAATCAATTCTCAAGAATAAGCAATAGAATGATCGTGTTGAAGAAGAAAGGCTCACCCCTTTATATAGGGGTGAGATACCTGACCTAGGGCTGCCCGGATTTGATGAGCTGTCTGCCCTAACTGCCCATCCATACACACCATACGCGTGTGTCAGAGGTAGCCGTCGCCACTATCGCCTGCACCAATCCCCTTTGAATGCGTGTCCTCCTGCATATGGGCTAGGCTGTCAGAGGTGGTTATCGCTATGAACCACTGCCTTCTCGACACGTGTCCCCCTTCACATGGGATAAATATTCTCCTGTAATTCAGTTAGAGGCTCTTTTACGCGCCTGTGCCTAGGCCGATCCGCGTGGTGTTAAGTCCTCGAAGTGGTCGACCTATCGAGGCCGACTAAACTGCTCGACCGCTCATCTGGTCGAAGGATAATTTAGTTGACAGCTATGCTTGGTCGACTAGATATTCTGCTCGATTTCCTTGACTTCCTCATAGTACGACCTCCTCGACCAGTCAATAGACCGGTTCAGCCTTGTGGGTATAATATCCCATATCAGTTTTTTAGTCGAACCGGATTTATGAAATTGGACAAAAAATGCTCGATTTTTGTTAACTAGGTTAGGAGCTGATTCTGGCCGTAAAATTTTTAATATAAATTATATATATATATATATATATAAATATATATATGTTGGGGTTGTTGGGGCTTAAATTTCGTAATTTTTAAAAATTGTTTGATATGGTTAATAATTCGAGACATTACCCTAATTTTACGGTATTTTTAGAAATTGCTCCGGTTGTGATTTAGCTTAAATTGGTTAATATAAATGTCTCATAATCATGTGGAACTTAGTTTTAAAGTTTCTGGCTTAAAACGAGTTAGTCTATCGCATAACTATTTCACATTTTATCAGTTATTTTAAATATGTTGTCGCATAGTTTATCTCATATTTTTTTTGCACTTTATAAAATATGTTCGTCTGTTTATCACATAACTATTTCACACTTTATCAATTATGTTCGCCTGTTTGTCGCATAACCGCTTCACAGTTTATCAATTATCTTTGTCTCTATGTCGCATAACTACCTCGTAATTGTTTCGCATTTTATCATTTCTTTTCGTCTATCTGCTCCATAGCTTATTGCATAATTGTTTTCACACTTTTTGGAATAAAAAATCAACTTTTTATTTGACGTTGTGTAAAACTTATTCCCTTTTTTGGTTGAGGTGAAAATATTAAAAGCACGGTTGGATGCAAAACATCTCAAAACATTTCAAACATTTTTAACTTAACAACTCTTTTAACTTAATTTTAACTCAACTCCACTATCATCAGTATTATCAAAATAAGTAAATAATACCAATCAATCATTCTTAAATACCACATCAACTTTAATTCACTATTCATCAACTCACATAATTTTAACTAAATCTTCTCTCTCATATGTTTGCATCAAATCAATTTTAATCATTTTATTTTCAATATTATTTTTTAACATTCTCAGTGACAACAATATATGTTAGATTTTATTGATGATTGGAACCAAACCAAGGCCTTGTTTGGCGATCAACGAATAGCGGATAGCGGATTATATTAACTGATTTGACTAGCGATTGCATTAGCGGTTTTTAAATAAGTGTTTGGTAAATAGCCGAAAGCTTATAGCTGTTTGATAATGTAAAATGACCAATAAGGACATTTTATTATTTAGGGCGTATTCTTTTAATAATAATATATTAAAATATTTAATATTCTTTAGTTAGTAATTTGTAAATATATTATTTTTTTTTAAACTTACTAACACTTATGAAGAAGTTATGAATTTTACATTTTTTTAGATAAATTAATCATATGAATGACATTTTATTATTTATTAGCACTATAAAACAATGTAGATTGTAAAATAAATAACACAAATTAAAGTTCCAAGTAAATGATTTTTGCGAATCCTCTATCCCCAAAACGCGGCGCACTTATCAAATAAGTTATTTACCAAACATGTTTAATCGCGAATTTGACGGTCAAACCTCTCAATTAAGTCCAATCCATTAATTTATTTTCAATTCGTTATCTTCCAAATGGCCCAAGTATTTTTGGATTATACTTTCTACTCATCCCCAAAATAAACAAACATAACCGACAAAGGACACTTATTCCGCACCTAGTATCTGTCAGCGCTGCGAGATCCAACACTCAGCGGGTAATAATCGTCTGCATCGTCACCCCTTTCACCCATCACGATGTAAGAACTAAACTAATTAGCACCGTCAAATTAAAATTGATTGCAGCTCACGCCGAAAGCTTTGCTGCAACTGGGCCACATAGATTCCTCCGCACGTGCCAACCATTCTACATAGCCGTATAAAACCCAGCTCGCACGTGACACCAAAGCATCCTCCGTCTCTCTCTCTCCGAATGTCTATTACCTGACCTCCCCCTTTCTCTCCTCCTGTCGAACCCATCCTCCGATCCGCCGATTTTTTGAGTTTCCCGGCAACGCTTTCCGGCATCGGCGGAGTTAGTCTTTTCTCAGCTGATCAATAAGGTTCGAAACGGAGATGGAGTCCATCTTGGCCCGAGCTCTGGAATACACGCTCAAGTATTGGCTGAAATCGTTCAGCAGAGATCAGTTCAAATTGCAGGGGCGCACCGCACAGCTGTCTAATTTAGGTTGATTGTTGATATTTCTTTCAATTTCATGCGAGATATGTTTGTACGAGTGTTTTTGTGGAGCTAAATGTGGGGAATTTCGGATAAATAATTGGGGAAATATTTTTGGTAGATATAAACGGAGATGCGTTGCATGCTAGTGTGGGATTACCGCCGGCGCTGAATGTGACCACAGCCAAAGTTGGCAAATTGGAGATTATTGTGAGTTAACTTATACTGTTTATCCAATTCAATTTCCCAGAAAAAAAAAATGAAAAAAAATGAAGGATTTGATTGTTTTTATTTCGAGTTCGACTCTAGTTCTACCTTGGGGTTACTAAGGTGTTAAATCCAATTTTTTAAGCTTCCCTCGGTGAGCAATGTACAAGTAGATCCAATTGTGGTGCAAATCGATAGGCTTGACCTAGTGTTGGAGGAAAATGATGATGTAGATGCATCTAACAACTCAAGCAGGTCAGTTTTGGTTCATCATTAGATTTGGAAAGCTATGAAACTTGAATTCTGTTATATTTCTTCTCTGCAGTACTCCATCCTCAATAAGTACGGGCAAGGGTAGCGGGTATGGATTTGCAGACAAGGTTAATTTCTGCTACTTATTGTATGATGCAAATCATTTGGTGTTACTGTATTTTGGACAATTAATTTTCTCTTCTTTTATTCACAGCTAATTCTAAAAATTCGACAACTATGAGCTGTATAATAATATAGACATTAGACGCCCATGATTTTATCTGTATCTATCATCAGATTGCAGATGGAATGACATTACAAGTCCAGACTGTGAATCTTTTACTTGAAACTCATGGCGGAGCTCGACAAAGAGGAGAATCAAGTTGGTAAATTCTTGCGGCCTTCCCAATTTATGAACTTTCTAGGCAACATGAGATTGACTGATCTTGTGTCACATATTTTTCTGAAGAGTTGATACATAGTCTATCATTTTGATATGTTTATGGTCCATATACAACTCAAGAGCCAGATTAAATGTTTCATAAGATATTTGTTAACTCAGTATTGGGAGAACCATATGAGAATCCAAAACCTGGCTGCCCCTAAATATTGGTGAATAAATGACAAAGTATTGTGATAGTGATAAGGGAATTAAATCCTTCATTTTAATATTTTATCAGTAAATTTTGTTTATTTATTTTCTTCTATGAGTACTATTAACCTCCTACCCAACAGGGCATCACCTATGGCTTCCATCACTATTCGCAACCTTCTGCTCTATACAACAAATGAAAGCTGGGAGGTTGTGATCTGTTCCGCTTATAAATATAGTTGTATATTTTTCACTTCAGATTTGTTTGTGGCTGAACAAATTCTTATGAGAATTGTCACTGCTGTTAACAGGTTGTGAATCTTAAGGAAGCCAGGGATTTTTCAAGTGACAAGAATTTCATCTATGTCTTCAAAGTAAACAAGTTCACTAATCTATTTTATGTTTACTGATTCTGTTAATTTGTTATTGCATTTCTTCACTTTACTGAGAAGTAAGGAAAAACGTCTGTAGCCATGGATTTTTCAAGTGACAAGAACTTCATATATGTCTTCAAATTTATCAAGTTAACTAATCCTTGTTTTGTTTACTGATTTTGTTTATTTGTTATTACATATCTTCACTCTACTGACATGTAAGGTAAAAGGTCTGTGTGCTTGATTTTTCTAAACGTTGTTCCGCTCCTCAATTCATGAATTATAACCTATTCTCTGTTTCATTATTCTCAGAAACTTGAGTGGGAACATTTGTCTATTGACCTCCTGCCTCATCCAGATATGTTCTCGGATGCAAACTTTTCCAAGTTTGAGAAAGAGGGTAATATAAAAGATGAAGATGGTGCAAAACGAGCTTTCTTTGGAGGGGAGCGGTTCATTGAGGGGATCTCAGGAGACGCCTATGTATGGGTGTTTGCCTTTTCGTTTATTTGAAAATTTACCATATATTGGACAAGACAGTTATTTTCTTATCCAAACAATCCCTCTTTGTCTCTCTTTATTTGTCTCTGCGTGTGTGTTGTGTGTGTGTGTCTCCCCGTGCTATTTGAATGTCTGCATGCTGTGAATTCACGTCGATGCTAGTGAGGGTAGAATTAACCATCTGCCAAAACTCGTTGACTATGTTCAGATTACAATTCAGAGGACTGCTCTAAACAGTCCTCTAGGGCTGGAATTTCAATTACATATAACAGAAGCTGTTTGCCCTGCCTTAAGTGAACCAGGCAAGTGTCAACAATTTAATTTTGATTACTTCTTTCGGTGTTTAGTACGACAGTTTAACAGTAGCACCTCCATTTGAACAGGATTACGAGCTCTTCTCCGCTTCTTTACGGGATTGTATGTTTGTTTAAATAGGGGAGACGTGCATCCAAGTGCGCAGCATGTATTATTTCTTTCAAAGTACCTCCTCCATATTTTACAGATAAAACTTGAGGATTCCTTTATACCAGGGGACACCAAACAACTATTCACTATGTTACATCTCTCTTGGCAGCGTTCTGCAGAAGCAGCTGGTCGTTCATTAGTCTCTATAATTGTGGATCACATATTTCTGTGCATAAAGGATGCTGGTTAGTTTTCAGTCCTCACACACCTGTATTATTTTTCTCTTCAGTTTTATTTTGCAATCCAATACTTGTACTATGGAAGATGCAATCCTTTTTCTCAGGCGTATTTACTGGCTGTAGTCTAACAAGTCTGTGTGATATGCAGAATTCCAGCTAGAGCTTTTGATGCAATCACTATTCTTCTCTCGGGTTTGTCTATGATTGACTGAGAATATAATAATTTCAATGAATTTATCACCTCTTAGTCCTAGTCAAGCATTCATTTATACCATGCATTAAAAGGTACCAACAATTGTTTTCTTCATCCAGGCAAGTGTATCTGATGGAGAAAATGCCAAGTACTTGACTCGGGTTACTATAGGGGGGTTGTTTTTGAGGTAAGATCTAATCTGTATGTTGGCTGCAGTTTTTTATGCTTGATATATTCTTGATGTAATTGATTGGAGACCATTTTTCTGTCCAAGCATAGTTTTATGCTCTGGATTAGAAACAGAAGGGAAAAAGGAATGTCATAAATATGAGTATACGAACCTCTTTTTAATTATCGTCCACATGAGGGTTATTGATATCTTAATGATATGGTCCTCACCTCCAATCAGGAACTTACGTTTATCAGTTTGGTAGCAGCTGAAGCTGCAGTAACTTTTAAACATTTATGTATGTTTTGTTAGTCTTCTTAATTTACCTTTATTTTCTTGTAGTGCTTATATCTAGTTAGTTTTAGGATTCTTTTTCTTTCTGTATGTTTCTGCTACCTATTGAAAGAAACTGGATCATATATACGTGGGCCGGAATGCAGGGATCCATTTTCACGTCCTCCATGCACCTTAATACAACCTTTAATGCAGGATGCTTCTGACGATATAATACATATCCCGGAGTTTGGTACTATTTACTTTCTTCAATCTTGTTAAGGATCTGACATGTTCACTTAATCTTACTGAGCATTTTCACATTTTGCTAATTACGTGATTTTTCTTTCTGTGCAGCTGAGAACTTTCTTTCTCCTATATATCCCCTAGGGGACCAACATTGGAAATTAAACTGTAGTGTGCCTCTGATCTCTCTTCACTGTCTCCAGTTTCGACCCTCCCCAAATCCACCAACTTTTGCTTCCAGGACTGTTGTTGACTGTCAGCCACTTATGGTCAGTACTCATTGTATCTTTCTCTTTCTTTCTTTGGGGTGCAAATTTGTGACACCGATGACCAGTGCTCTGGTCACTACTGATTCTTTGCCCGTTCATCATCTCAGATTCATCTTCAGGAAGAATCCTGTTTCAGGATATCATCATTTTTGGCTGATGGAATTGTAGTTAATCCCAGTTGTGTACTGCCAGACTTCTCGATAAATTCCTTTCTCTTAAACCTTAAAGGGTTAGATGTTGCCATCCCAGTTCAGATGGAGAATCCCACACAGCTGTCCCAAAGTAGTAGTACAGCACTCCAAGATATCTTTTCTGGGGCAAGGCTCCATATTGAAGATTTCATGTTTTGCGAGGAACCCTCTCTGAAATTAGGTTTACTCAACCTTGATAAGGACCCTGTGTGCTTTTGTCTCTGGGAAAACCAACCGGTTGATGCCAGCCAGAAGAAACTAACTGCGGAAGCTTCTTTGATTAGTCTGTCTCTGCAGACACAGTTGGGGTCTCAAGTGGATTCAGGTCTATGGAGATGCGTAGAGATGAAAGGGATGTGTTTTGAAGTGGCAATGGTTACTGCAGACGGTAGTCCTCTAATGAATATCCCACCTCCAGGTGGGGTTGTCCGGGTCGGACTTTCTTGTCAGCAATATATATCCAACACATCAGTTGAGCAATTATTCTTTGTTCTGGATCTATATGCATATTTTGGTGCAGTTAGTGAGAGGATAGCTTTAGTAGGGAAAAACAAAACCTTGAAGGGAGATAGAAATGAGCCTTTTAGTGGAAACATTATGGACAAAGTTCCTGCTGATACTGCTGTAACTTTAGCAGTGAAGGATTTGCAGCTAAGGTTTCTAGATTCTTCTTCCAACCGTCAGGGAGTTCCCTTAGTCTGTTTTATGGGCAATGACCTATTTATCAAAGTGGGACATAGAACTTTTGGTGGTGCAATGGCAATTTCATCCAATATACGTTGGGAGAGAGTCGAGGTGGAATGCACAGACACCGTGAACAACATCCGAAATTTGGAGGGGTCACACTCAACAATTCCCAAAAATAGACTTCCCGGTAAAGAATGTGGTCAGTTACGAGCTGTTTTTTGGGTTCAAAATAGTAGAATTTATCAGTCAAACCGCCCTACTACCGTGCCGTTTCTTGATATTTCCATGGTCCACGTCATCCCATATAGCGCGCAGGATATTGAATGCCACAGTTTAAACATATCAGCCTGTATTGCTGGTATCCGGCTTGGTGGTGGAATGAATTATGCAGAATCCTTGCTTCATAGGTTTGGGATTCTTGGGCCTGATGGTGGGCCAGGGGAGGGTCTCACCAGAGGATTAGAGCGTTTATCTGGTGGACCTTTGTCAAAGCTCTTCAAAGCATCACCGCTTGTTATGGATGGACTTAAAGAGAGTATGATCTAGCAACTATTTTAGCTACTATCATATTTTTCTCATTCATATTTCTCGCAAATTGACACTACTTATTCGGTTACCTTTCTCCGTGTCTCCACTTAGATGGGAATATGGAACATGGAAAGGAGAAAGAGCTATTGCATTTGGGTGCACCTGATGATGTGGATGTATCAGTTGAATTGAAAGATTGGTTATTTGCACTTGAAGGCGTACAAGAGATGGAAGATAGATTCTCTGAAGATTATCAAAGAGAAGAGAGGAGCTGGCATACTACGTTTAGGAGTGTGCATATCAAAGCGAAAAGCAGCCCCAAGTATGTGGCTGTCATCATAAAACCAAGCGGAAAGCAGAAATATCCTGTTGAGTTGATTACTGTGAGGACGTGCTTCTGTTATTTTATTAGAATTATTTATATAAACATTTCCATTTTTCAACAATAATAATAATAATATTAATAATAAATGATTGTTATTATTATTGTTATTATTATTATTATTATTATTATTATTATTATTATTTATTTATTTATTTATTTATTTATTTATGTCTTTGTTTGTTGATTTAATGAGTAGATCCATCTTGCCTATGAAAATGCTCGAGAATGATTTTTACCACGAGATTTTGAGGTTTCCTTCTTCAGAATTAGTGTGCTGATGCTTGATTTTATTTTTATTTGTTCACTTGATAGTTTTCTGCATATCTTCGTTTCCATTATCAACCAACACCTATTTAGCAAAAACTTATTAGCTGCTTGATTTGATGAAACTGAAGTATTGCTTTTACAGCAGCAATTACCTATTAAACCGCCTCAACAAAATTTTCAACGGCTTTCCTATTTTGTGATTATGTCAAATTCTTTCAGGTTGGCATGGAAGGTTTGCAGATATTAAAGCCCAGGCCTCATCAGGAATTATTGTCAAACGGGACTAATGAAGGGATCCTGCAGAATGGTTTGCCCAGAGGTGGAAAGCAAATTGTTGAGAGACATGGTGGGGTCAATGTAGAAGTTGATATTGTGACTTCTGAAGAAGAAGATGATGGTGCAACAGTGAAGTTGGCGGTGGAAAATTTGAAGTTCTCAGTGGATGAGCCGGTAAAAGAGAGTTTCATTATAGGCCTCAATTTTTTTTATTATATGTTTATTTATTTACCTTCTTTGTGATATCTGATTCACTTGTCAAACTTATGTACTACATAGATCGAGGCTGTAGTGAAGAAGGATGAGCTGCAACATCTAGCTATGCTGTGTAAGTCGGAGGTCGACTCTGTGGGTAGAATTACTGCTGGGGTTTTGCGAATTCTCAAATTAGAAGGATCTGTTGGCACAGCAGCCATCAGTCAACTAAGTAACTTAGGTAATTTTCTGTTATAACTTGTACGTGTTTGTGGCTAATCCAATTTTAGAGATCTTAAAAGGACTATCCTCTTGAAGCTTCAGTAATACTCCCTAACGATAGTTATCTCCTTTTATACTTATTTAGTCTTCCTGAATTTCATCCGCAAGAAGGGACTATTTGTTATGGTAATACAAAACATAAATGTTTCAAAATTATGAAAGGCGGCTGTGTTCTTTTGTAACTTGACCGAACCTCATGGCTCTTGGGCATCTCTCTTAAAACTCTCCCCCTCCCTCTCTCCAGGAAATTTACAAAAACTTTACATTTTGTAAATACAAAAATTACATTGTGTTTTATGACCAAAAACGACTGTAATTGTGGTCAAAACCTCATGGCTTTTGGGAATCTCTCTTAAAACACTCCCTCTCTCTCTCCAGGAAATTTACGAAAACATCACATTTTGTAAATACAAAAAATACATTGTTTTATGACAAAAAAACGACTGTAATTGTGGTCAAAATTCATGTTATTGTAAACAGAGACCAAAACTGGCATTATATTTTTTCAGTCTTTTGGTATTGGCATGTCAGACTCTTTTAACGCATGTATTTATAGCTGACTTTCTAATCGTAAAACCTGCAGGAAGTGAAAGTTTTGACAAGATTTTTACACCCGATAAGCTAAGCAGGGGGAGCAGTCCATCCCCTTTGGCGGCCGATCCAAGTGCTGATGTCACTGAGTCAACGGTGGCTTCTATTGAAGAGGCAATTCTCGATTCACAGACAAAATGTGCTGCACTGGCCCTTGAATTGAGTCGCTCGGATACCTCTACTCCCGAATGCCTTGATAACGTCAGACAGCTAAATGAGAAACTAGAAAATGTGCAGAAGTTACTAAACCAATTAAGAACCCAATTTTGAAGTCAGTTTCTTGTTATGTTTGTTAGAAGATTGGCCGAAGCATTCCAAATCTATTGTTTGCCCCTTATAGTTTTGGCAACTTTTTTGTTGTAGATAGTGCACATAAAAATATATAGTATCCCAACCATTTGTGATGTAAAATATTCAATAAATCATAGAATAGTTTTATGATGAAATTTTGTAATTTATATCATGGTTATCGAAAACTCGCACTCTTAAACATAGGTTGATATATATATATAGTTTGTGCTCTACTTATATATATTTTTGTTGGCTAAGTAACTTTTTGCAGTTGATGGAATTTGCATCTTATCATGAGAAAATGACCCCTTATGGCATCTTATACATTTTTGTTTACTCTTTAACAACCCCTCGATTCTCAACAATCTCAGTAAAAGCAGCAGATTGTTTTAGAAAAAATTCAAACTAAGCTTGCTTGCCTTGTTCGGTGATAATGTTGATTTCAAGCTGCATTTCTGATTTTCTTTCTTCTTTTTTCTTCTTTTCTTCTTGCAGTTGCATAATCCTCTCATATATTGTTGCTGAAGTTGTTGTTCTTTACATTCTTCAAAAATATGTAACTGATGCAGATGGGGTGGTTAAAAGTAGTACTTCTGAAACCTAGTTGGTTTTTATTTATAACCGACCTCTAAATTTGAGCTATCAATGGAGTCGGTTAATTAATCTAATACACTGTATCTTTTATCTACGTAATATACTATTCGGAAACTTATTTTGCATATTCAAGTAATTGTGTGGTATCTTCTTCTGCAAATATGTAAATCACTAAGCTAATAATAAAAGTAGTTAGGAATTTTTGCCCACAGCTTTTAAAGTCGATGGATGGCCACCTCAACTACAAATAATCCAAGATAAGATTATTGCATCGACTCTCAATGGCCTTGCCTTGGCAAATCCAAGTACTTGAAACTATTATTAGATCAACACTAGGCCGGCCAATTAATTGTTTTTCACAATGGCTGAAGAAACAACTAATCCAAGACTGACTGACTAATAAGTGACTTGCTATTGGCCCGAAAGGGTGATGCATATGATTTTGAGGTTGGAGGCTGAGTAGGTTGGACAGATCCTTATGTCGCAAGCAAGCTACAATCTGATGTAGGATATTATATTCACGGTTCCTAGGTCAACATATTAACCCGGTTGGGACGCGTGGCATAATGGTCGAGCAGGTAAATCTATCGACCTCCTAGCATGATTGAGAAAATACTACGAGCAGATAATGGGAATTAAACTAAATCAAGGAGTAGTGTGTAACTGTCCCTGACATATCGGAGACATGGCCCAAGCGGTTAGGAGGTAAATTCTCTGTCTATAGATAAAAAGGAAAGGA
>CACSLK010032525.1:3012813-3058590 GCA_902706635.1 Striga hermonthica | reverse complement strand
TTTTCACGGTAGCACCCCAAATCAGTATCGCAAAGTAAAAATGTTTAGTTTTTCACAGACTTTGCGATTAATTGCGCAACTCTGATTTATCTAGTAAGGTGGGGTGTTACATGAATCGCTCCGAAAATACGTGGCTAGATATAATCAAACATGCTCAGAAGTACCTTCAGCATCAGACGAGGTGAAAGCAGGAGGATTGATTCGATGCCTTCGAGCAGGACCTTGTTTGACATCCTTTGCCAAGACACCTGCTCGATCTTATTAAGATATACTGAAACGGTGCAAGAAGAATATCAATTTGGAGGAGACGGAAGAAGAGTTCTCAAGATTGGAGAATGTTGCTCGACAAGTAGAGGAAAGGGAGACAAGTTTCTCCCAGGAGGAGTCCTCAGCCAAAATCGTCCCCTAGGAAAAGATCACCAAGAAGGGATAATCGAGGAGGACCTAGCAGTAGCAGTAATGATAAATGGGCCGATAGACCATTCGTGGCTCGAGAAGCAAGGTTTAATAATTTCACACCTCTAAATGCTAAGATAGGGGAAGTCCAAGTGGTAATGGAGAAAAAGTTCGAGGACAAGGACATTTCTTGGCCGAGATCCAAGTTTGAGGGCCCTACCTAACCTAAATCAAGAAGATACTGCCGCTTTCACAAAGACTACGACCACAAACCGACGATTGTCATCACCTGAAAGATGATGTTGAAAGGTTAATAAGGGCAGAACATTTGAAAGAATTTGTGTTTCGTGATCGAGTAGGGAGAAAAGAGAAGAGGAAGTGTAGGGAAGACTTGGGAGGAGGAAGTGGCGATAATGAACCTGAAGATGAACCACACGGAGATAAGATCGACCATGCAGGACATAAGAAAAGAGGAGATAATGGCCAGGTCCCGATAAAGAGGGGTATGGTGTTCATGATTTCAGGAGGTCCTACTGACGGAGATTTAAATCATGCTCGCAAAGAATACGCGCGGTTGGTGAAGCGCAAAAGACAGGAAGTCAACTTGACCGCTCGAATGCCCATAATAAGTTTTCGAGCAGAGGACGCAGGAGGGGTGGTCGTACCTCATAACGACGCTCTATTAATCACAGCTGAAATTGGAGGTTTTGATGTAAGAAGAGTCTTCGTAGACATGGGAAGCTCGGTTGACATCATGTTCTATGATTTCTTTGCTCAAATCAACCGAGAGCTTAGCCTGGAATTGAGGCCGGTAACCACACCATTATATAGGTTCAATGGCAGTGAGGTAGCACCAATGGGGGAGGTTAGCTTAACATTTGCCCTAGGATCAGGACCTACGAGGGAAGTGCGAATGGTTCGATTCATGATGGCGCAGCTGAATCGTCTTATAACGTCATTATGGGGCGAACTTGTTTGAACGCTTTCCAAGCTATCGTATCAACATATCACATGATGATTAAATATCCAGTAGGTGAAGGTGTTGGTGAAGTACCAGGTGATCAACTTGCTTCAAGAAGTTGTTATCAAACCACCGTTAGCAATAACAAACAACTGTCGAGGAAGCAACACCAATCTTGTAGTGAAGTGCCTGGTCGAGTGAGCTCTTCAAGGTCCAAAGAAGACAAATCTTCAGCCGATAGAGAAAAAGAGAAATTGAATATCCAACCAGGTAGAGAGACTGAAGAGTGCCAAATGGTGGAAGGAAGTGAGAATCAGAAATTTAAAATTGGAGCAAATCTGATCGAGCCAACTAAATCCAGACTGATAAGCCTTATCTGAGAATTTCAGATATCTTCGCCTTCACCATAGAGGAATTAACGAACATTGATGCGAGGATCATAGAGCATCGAGTAAATATGGATCTTGCAGTTAGGCCGGTGAAGCAAAAGAGAAGGCACCATGGTGCGGAAATGGACAGAGTTATTGAGGAGGAAGTGAAAAAGTTGTTAAAAGCGGGACACATTAAAGAGATCCAATTCCCGGAATGGCTGTCGAATACAGTAATGGTAGCGAAAGATGGAGGAAAGTGGCGGATGTGCATTGATTTCAGGGACCTGAAAGAAGCTTGTCCGAAGGATTTATACCCTTTACCTAGGATTGACCAACTGGTCGATTCTACTGCAAGTTGTGAGTTGTTGAGCCTTATGGATGCATCTCAAGGCCATCATCAAATACCTTTGGCGAAGGAAGATAAAAAAAGGGTGAGTTTTGTGACAAATCGAGGTACATATTGCTATGTCGTGATGCCCTTTGGTCTCAAGAATGTGTTATGGATATGCTGTAAAAGCTCGGTTTTGCAGGTTCTATCAATTCCATTTTGATCTGGCCATCATGTTTCGGTCAAAGTACATATGCTTGCAGTTTATTTATTTATGCAATCATACTCCTTGTCTTACATTGAGATAGTGTGGTTCGAAGTGTTTCGAACAGAAAGATCACCTATCGGTTCCTTTTAAGACTAAACTATTCGTTCACAGTCTAGACATGCAGTGAGACCCCTCTTGGATAAAGACTGTAGTGTATTCTTGATTCAGTTGGTCTTTGACTGGAGAATTACACTAGCACTTGTGATAGGTGTTGAACAGGACCACGGAAGGATAAGATTATGAGACTCACTGATCGTTGTTGTAATCTAGACCTTCAGTAATTGATGTGTACTCTTAAGCTGTAAGATAATATAAAACGGGCATATGTATTCATTACTTATTTATTTGATTTATCAAGGGTGATTCCTATTTTGCTAGGATGACATAATCGATATTTTGGTAAATAAGTATGTTTATATGATGTGTCGTTATAAATTATTTACGGTCACTATGTCCCAGTGCGCTGGGTTGATGACGTCTCCGAAATGAGCTCAGGAATGAATATTATATCAAGCCCTGCAGGCGGATGTGTTATCCGCATAATGATTAAGGATCTGAGTGGTACTAATTTCAGAAATAAATAAGAAGTTGATTAATTATTTTGTCAGTAATTTAATTAATCGAAGGACATTATATCTTAAACATTGGGAGATAAATCTATCAATTAGATTAATATAATTTAATCAAGTGAATGTTCGAATTTATTGAATAAATTGGAGCTAAATATGGAGAGCAATAATATTACTCTAGTGGAATGTTTTATTATTTAATTCTATTTAGGAATTAGAAATTTAATGCAGGTGTGAACGTCCTGATCCGGTTTAGGGTAGACCGATTCTTATCCTCGCCGGTACAACGCCGGAAACCTGCAAATAACTCTCACACCGGTCCGGTGAAGAGCCTCTGATGCTTAATTCAGTATGTGTATGAGTATACTGAAGTGAATAATGGAAAAATCGTGTTAAGAAAGAGAGGCTCACCCCCTTTATATAGGAGTATACCTGTCCTAAGGCTGCCCGGATTTGATGAGCTGGCTGCCCAAGCTGGCCGTCCGTACTCTGACACACAACGCGAATGTCAGAGGTGGTGTGGGACGTTGGGAGCTGTCAAAGGTGGTTGACGCTATCAACCAGTAAGTTCTCGACATGTGTCCTCCTGCACATGGGATGAATATTCTCCTGAAATTCTGTTAGAGGCTATCTCACGCGCCTGTGACTAGGCCGATCTATGAAGTATTAAGTCCGCAAAGTGGTCGACCGATCGAGGTCGACTGATCTGGTCGAGTGATGAGTTGGTCGACTAGTTGACTGGTCGACTGGTTGACTGGTCGATTTTGGCTTGGTTTCCTTGCAGTATAGCCTCTTCGACCAGTCAGCAGGCCGGTTTAGCCTTGTGGGTATAATATCCTATATCATCTAGTCCCCCCCACTCTGGTCGAGTCTGGATGACTCAATCCAAGAGTGAATTTGTGCTCCTCGCCTTCCTCGATGACATAACGTCAGATATCGACCACCTAGTGAGTTTCCCACCCACTTTTTCAAATAATCCCTCATTAATTGCCCAAAAATAAGGTCATCTGTCATATGTCCTTTCTGCCGTGCCTACTTTTCTGCCACGCGTCGCAACTGCCGGATCTGTCAGGTACTTTAGTAATTGCACCTCCTCGTGTTCCGCGCTTCCTTGAGTCCCGCGCTCATTAATTCCTCTGTCCGTTTGATCTTATTTTCATCTGACGATCCTCCTTATCCCACGTCTCTTAAGGACTTCATATAAAACCCATACTTAGTGAATTTTTGGACTTTTTTCCACCTTTGTACTTCCAAACTCTCTTGCATTCAAAAATTTCTCTGCAAACCTCAGCTTCTTCCTGCGGCGATTCCTCTTGCTCTTCTCAGATCCTCTCAATCCTTTCATCTCGCACCATGAGTAAGTTTCTCTTCGCTTGAATTTACATTTCTTGTGCCTTGGATTCATGCATTTTTTAATTTTTTTGAATTGGGTATCTTGGATTTAGCTGACTGGATGTTCTGAATTTGTGTGTTGGGGTCCCTTGTTTGATTGTTAATCACTGTAAATTTTTCTTCCTTCTTCAAAAATCTCCCGAAATTCTTGTTCTTCCTCTTTAATTTTTTGAAATCACCCCCTTGTAAAACCCTAATTTTTAGAAGTTTCGCCTTTCTCGAAAGTTTTTTCCCTTTTTTTATTTTTCTTTTCCTTTTTTCGGATCCTTCACCTCCATCTCCTACTTCGACCACTTCCTCCGATTCAGTTAAAATACTACCTTCTGCACTCGAAGCTGTTTCTATCTCTATCCTTCGCCTCGCCAATACCGTTCCTACCCGTGTTTTACAGCCTGCGTTTCTTCTTCCAACTCCGGGGATACTATAGATAACATTCCTCTCCACCACCGTCGACCTGCTTTTGGCTCGTTAAGTGAGCCAGAGGAGGACGAGGTCATTTCTTCTCAACCCACTCTTTCCACATCTTCGACCATTCTTCCTTCTTCCTCCCAACCTGGCACTTCTAACTCTCCTCCTAAAAATCCTCGACTAAAGAATCTTCTAAAACCTCTTCCAAGCATCAATCCTCTCTTTCTCTCTCCAGCGATTGGCTAAGTCCAGCGAAAATCGGCCGACCTATTGGCTGGGCATTCTATAGCTCTTCTCGATCTGAGAAATACGACCATCCTCCAAGCAACTGCTATAACTTCTTCGAGATCCAATTCAAACTTGGCTTTCGTTTCCCTCTGAACCCTGAGCTACTTCGCATTTGTGAGTGGTTCTCACTTCTCTTGCATCAACTCCCTCCTAATGCAATCCGCTTCATGACCACCTTCATCATCCTCTGTCACGTCCGCTTAGGTCGATTCGACCTGAACTTCTTCCACTATTGCTACGCCCCCTTCAAGCAAGGTCGAGGCCTTTACCTAAAGAGCCGCAACGACGCCCACTTTATCAACGACATTGCTTCTAATCTTCCTAAGTAGAGTGGCAGATTCATTTTTGTCCAGCCCGATGTCCCTTTCCCTTGGCCCTCCATCCCTTGGGTCAAGGAAGTTTCACAAGAGGCAGCCTCGGCCCCTCCTCCAAACCCTCTTTTCGACCAATGGGTCCACACTTGGAATTCCAAGTCTGTTGCGTCAGAAAGACCTCAAGGACGAAAACCTTCTTCACCACTGTGGTCTTATTACCCACAAAACCTGTCTGCCACCCAGTGATGAGATCATCAATCTTATCCGGATTGAGAATGACCCAGGTAATTTTTTATCAGTTTGCTCGAGCGCTCATGCACTCCTTCGACTTCGTGTTAGATAAAGTTTTATTGATGTCGAAATTATTGTTCTCGTTGTTTCCTTGCAGAGGTTCCTAGCTTTAACATCCCCTTGAGGAAGGCTCCTCTTAAGCGGAAACCAGGGGACACCTCGGGGTCGACCGAGGACAAGGCTGGAGGATCGACCACTTCCTCCCAGTCTCATCCCGAGCGACGTCAACCCTCGCCTTTCCGCCAATCTCAGCATCAACAGCAACCGCAAAAACAACAACAACAACAACAACAACAACAACAATAGACGCAGCAACACCAACAACGCCGAACTCCTCCACCTCTTCCCGACAAACCTTCTCAGCACACATCTGCCTCTACCACCAAGGCCTCGACCACCTCCAAAACTGATGATCGTCAACCAAAAACCACTGACCGCCAACAAAAACCTGACGTCCGCCACCAAAAAACCGATGACCGCCACTAAAAAACCGACAACCTCCACCAAAAAACTGACCCTAGAGCTCTCAATGCCAAAGATATCACTCAATCCAAAGCCAAAGACAAGTCTTCCGAACCCAACAACTCGTCCAAAACCAAAACCCAAGAAAAACCTCCTCTCGACCATCCTTCGTCTAAGAGCCCCTCTGGTGGCTCGACCAAGGCCCTGGTCGAGTCTTGTGATCAGAATGACTCAGGGCGTGAGATGGTTCTGGAGAAGCATCCTCGCACTGACCAAGGCGAAATATTCTGGAAGCGAGCGCGTGATAGCCACCTTCTGCCCAATCCTTTGGCCCCACGGTCTACCTCTCTACTATCGGTCTCTGTGAATGAGGTGGCCGATCGCCTCGAAGGTGCTCTCCTCGAGGACGACCTCAAAAAGGGCGGCGCCACGCTCCCAGAAGTTGGCGATCAGCTTGTCCAATGGCTCACCCAGGTATAGCTCATCTTGCATTTGCTTTGATATTTTCTTATACCCCCCTTTTTTTCGCTATACATGCCTTGAATTATTTTATCTTCTTTGATTATAGGGCTTGGTCCAATTTTTGACTCTGGCAAAAGAGGCCCAAGACAGCTTTGGGAAGTCCATAAGGGGCCTCGAGGGCACCATTGGCTTCCTGCAGGATAAGAACTCTACTCTCCTACAGCACAACACCAAGCTTCGCGAGACACAGACAGAGCAGAAGGCCGAGTTCGAAGTCAAGATTAAGTCCCTTGATGAAGAGCTCGCCAAGAAGGATAAGGTTCTCGCGGAGAGGGAGGCCGCCCTCGCCGTAAAAGAAGTGGTCGTGGCGGAGAAGGAAGCCGCTTTAAAGGAGAGGGAAGCGGCGCTCGAGCGTGAACGGGCTACTCGAGCTGAGGCAGAGAAAGATCGAGCTGAGTTGGAGGCCACTATGACCAAAGAAAGGGCTGCCCACGCCGAAAAAAAAGCAACGATATGCAAACGCCACTGCTCTACGAGCCAGGCAAATGCTTTGGGTGATGACAACCGGGCAGCTCTTCCTCCGAGAACATCGTGCACAAGTGGTGGCTGGTTTCATGCAGTCACCATAATTTCTGAAGGAGGTTCAAGATTTTGGGGTGGACTTCTTCCAGTTTTCCCTGCAGAAGGCCGTCGAGCAGATCGCCGAGGGTGACTTTGAGCAGCTCGACCCGGGGCTATTTGGGATGCCTTACCGAAGGTTCCCTCTAGCTTTCACGGTGACCCTACTTTGCCGCTCGAGCACGAGTGGCGGTCAGGGCAGCTCGAAAGAACCTTGGCTAGATCAGACACTCTAAAAAAGACTTTTGCTCTGCCCGATGGTTGTACTCCTCCTACTGCCATGTTGGCCGCCATGGCTGAATCTATTCGACGATGCCCACTTAATGAAGTCTGCGACTTGACCTCTGGCACCAGCCACCAGCTCGATCCTAACGCCTCCGTTAGCAATGCCTACTCCACTGTTGTTCCTCCTCCGTAGGCTAGTTTGCATTATGTTTTATTTAATTTCAACTTTGTATTCTGATGAACTTTTGTAATCTCCTTTGGAATGGAAATGTTTTGCTCAATTTTGTTTATGTCTTCGACAATATTTGTGATGACTTGATTTGGTACACTTGTACAACTTTTCAACGGGATAATGAAATGAACTTCCATATAGGATCAACACATTTTCTGCCTTTGAAAACATGATTGGTTTTAAATTTGCGAACACATGCCCACCTCCAGAAGTGGTCGAATTATGCGACCATCCAGCCTCATGGCCTTAAACATGATGGGTTTTAGATTTTTGAACACATGCCCACCTTCAGAGGTGGTCGAAGCATGCGACCATCCAGCCTCATAACCTTAAACATGATGGGTTTTAGATTTTTGAACACATGCCCACCTTCGGAGGTGGTTGAAGCATGCGACCATCCAGCCTCATGGCCTTAAACATAATGGGTTTTAGATTTTTGAACACATTCCCACCTTCGGAAGTGGTCAAAGCATGCGACCATCCAGCCTCAGGGCCTTAAACATGATGGGTTTTAGATTTTTGAACACATGCCCACCTTCGGAGGTGGTTGAAGCATGCGACCATCCAGCCTCATGGCCTTAAACATGATAGGTTTTAGATTTTTGAACACATGCCAACCTTCAGAGGTGGTCGAAGCATGCGACCATCCAGCCTCATGGCCTTAACATGATGGGTTTTAGATTTTTTATTGGGTTCCTCCTTCGTGCATGCATCACCATACTCGTCTATTGGCCTTGAGATTTTATCTTTGGCGTACCTGCCTCGCTGAGCTCATTGTTTGTCTTTTCACCTTCGTGGTCATCCACCCAGCCCGAGGGCGTGAGTAATCGACCAACCTGCCTACCCCAAGGGATGTTCTAAACAAGCGACCACCTAACCCGAGGGCTTTAGTCATGGTGGGTTTGGGTCTTCACACTTGCCCACCCGCGAGGAATGTTCCAAACAGGAGGTCACCCAGCCCGAGGGCGTGAGTAATCGACCAACCTGCCCACCCCAAGGGATGTTCTAAACAAGCGACCACCCAGCCCGAGGGCCTTAGTCATGGTGGGTTTAGGTCTTCACACTTGCCCACCCGCGAGGAATGTTCCAAACAAGAGGTCACCCAGTCCAAGGGCGTGAGTAATCGACCAACCTGCCCACCCCAAGGGATGTTCTAAAAAAGTGACCACCCAGCCCAAGGGCCTTAGCCATGGTGGGTTTGGGTTTTCACACTTGCCCACCCGCGAGGAATGTTCCAAACAGGAGGTCACCCAGCCCGAGGGCGTGAGTAATCGACCAACCTGTCCACCCCAAGGGATGTTCTAAATAAGCGACCACCCAGCCCGAGGGCCTTAGTCATGGTGGGTTTGGGTCTTCACACTTGCCCACCCACGAGGAATGTTCTAAACAGGAGGTCACCCATCCCGAGGGCGTGAGTAATCGACCAACATTCCCACCCCAAGGGATGTTCTAAACAAGCGACCACCCAGCCCGAGGGCCTTAGTCATGGTAGGTTTGGGTCTTCACACTTGCCCACCCGCGAGCAATGTTCCAAACAGGAGGTCACCCAGCCCGAGGGCGTGAGTAATCGACCAACCTGCCCACCCCAAGGGATGTTCTAAACAAGCGACCACCCAGCCCGAGGGCCTTAGTCATGGTGGATTTGGGTCTTCACACTTGTCCACCCGCGAGAAATATTCCAATCAGGAGGTCACCCAGCCCGAGGGCGTGAGTAATCGACCAATTTGTCCACCCCAAGGGATGTTCTAAACAAGCGACGACCCAGCCCGAGGGCCTTAGTCATGGTGGGTTTGGGTCTTCGCACTTGCCCACCCGTGAGGAATGTTCCAAATAGGAGGACACCCAGCTCGAGGGCGTGAGTAATCGACCAACCTACCCACCCCAACGGATGTTCTAAACAAGCGACCACCCAGCCCGGGGGCCTTAGTCATGGTGGATTTGTGTCTTCACACTTTCCCACCCGCGAGGAATGTTCCAAACAGGAGGTCACCAGCCCGAGGGCGTGAGTAATCGCCCAACATGCCCACCCCAAAGGATGTTCTAAACGAGTGACCACCCAACCTGAGGGCCTTAGTCATGGTGGGTTTGGGTCTTCACACTTGCCCACCCGCGAGGAATGTTCCAAACAGGAGGTCACCCAGCCCGAGGGCGTGAGTAATCGAACAACCTGCCCAAGCGACCACCCAGCCCGAGGGCCTTAGTCATTGTGGGTTTGGGTCTTCACACTTGCCCACCCGCGAGGAATGTTCCAAACAGGAGGTCACTCAGCCCGATGGCGTGAGTAATCGACCAACCTGCCCACCCCAAGGGATGTTCTAAACAAATCACTTCCGAACCAGACTATATCATACATCCTGTCATCCAAATCATTCCAACATTCCAAGCATAAGAAAATATTCGATAAAGCAAGTAATACCGAAAGATAACTGCATTCTTATTAAATTCTGAACAAGATTTACGAGTTACATCTTTGTTCAATCTTCCCACATTTATTTGAAAAAAGCAAAAATTTCACACATAATATTTTTTCAAATTAGCTATGTTCCATGACCTGGCAAGTGATCGTACTTCTGCATCCTTTAGAGAGTATGCTCATCCTGCATGAACTCTCTCGACCAGGTATGGTCCTTCCCAGTTTGGCTCCAGCTTTCCCATGTGTTTGAGCACATACACACGCTTCCAAACCAAGTCACCTACTTGGAGCCTGCAGACTTTCACCTTCTTGTCATGAGCTGCCCGCATCTTTTGTTTGTACGCCTCCACCCTGATTGCTGCCCTCTCGTGCAGATCCTCGATAGTATCTAAGACCGTCGTCATGAGATTCTCATTTTGCTCCGGGTCATATGTGCTCGACCTTTGCGACGACAACTAGACCTCAACTGGGAGCAGTGCCTCCGTCACATATACTAAACTTAAGGGAGTCTCTCATGTTGTCGACCTCGAGGTTGTACGGTACACCCAGAGCACTGAAGTTAGCTCGTCGAACCACGCCCCCGAGGCCTTTCCAGCCTTGTCTTTTCAATATAATCTAGTTAGTCACCTCGACCTGGCCGTTGGCTTGCGGATGAGCGACAGAGGCAAAATGTTTCTCGATTTTCATATCCTCACACAATGCTCGAATCTGCTTGCCATTGAATTGAGTTCCATTGTCGGATATCAACACTTCAGGCACGCCGAACCTACAACAAGTATTGTTATACACAAAATTGATGACCTTCTCCTCCGTGATCTTTGCCAAGGGCTCGGCCTCCACCCACTTCGTAAAATAGTCTACTGCCACGATCAGGAATTTTCTCTGCCCAGTTCCTTGTGGCATCTGCCCCACAAGGTCGATTTTCCACTAGGCAAATGGTATAAGAGCACTCATCGTTGTTATCGCCTCTGCCGATTAATGGATAAGTGGGCCATGCTTCTAGCATTGTAAACATTTCCTCACCATCGCCCTCGCATCCTCCTTCATCGTCGGCCAAAAGTATCCCGCTCTCAGAATTTTTGCGACCAAGGCCCCCGACTTGCTATGGTCACTGCAGCATCCTTCGTGCACTTTTCTCAGAACATATCGACCCTCTTCCTTAGACACACAGCGTAAATACAGTCCAGCATATGACCTCTTGTAGAGAATGCCTCCATGCTAAAAAAATCTTCTCAATACCTTTATCGCCCTCTCCTTCAACTCCTTCAAAATCGGGGCCCTCCAATCTTCTACTTCCTCAATCTCCACGACTTCTGCCTCGACCACACTTCTCTCTAAATGTAATAGAGTCACACTTCTGCTCTTACAGTCCACCAAACTTTGAGCAATCTTCGACAACAAGTCCGCTCGACCGTTCTCCCCTCGAGGGATCTGTATTAACTCAAACGAATCAAATTCCCCTCTCAGCTTCTTTATCTCGTCTACATACTTTTGCATCTGGTCCTCTTTAACTTCAAACCCTTCTTGAAACTGCCCTACCACCAATTGAGAATTGGAATGCACTTGCACCTTTCAAGCTCCTCCTGCCATGGCTAATCACAAACCTTTGTTCACCGCCTCGTACTCAACTTCATTATTAGATATCCTGAACCCCACTTTGGCTGCGAACTCCAAGTAATCGCTCTTGGTGGAAATTAGGACAATTCCTAATCCAGCCCCACTTCTCGGCACAGATCCGTCCATGAACAACTGCCATATTCTTCCAGACTTCTTCTCGACTCTCGTGCCTTCCTGAATAAAATCTGCTAGCACTTGCGCTTTTATAGCCCTCCTCGGCTCATACAACAACGAGTATTCACTCAACTCAACTGCCCATTTCACTAATCGACCAGAAACCGATGGTTGACCAAGAGTTTCCCCCAATGGCATGTTCGTCCGAACCTTCACTTTATGATTAGACAAATAAGGCCTCAGCTTTCGAGCCGTCACAACTACCACCAGAGCACACCTCTCGATCTCCGAGTACCTCATCTCCGCTCCCTGCATCACCCTACTCACGTAATAGATAAGAATCTGTGCTACCCCTTCCTTTCCCCGATAGAGATGTATAGCACCAACTCCTCGACCTGCACGGGCTTAGCCAATAAGGGAAGGTTGGCTAACACCCCTCGTAACTCCTCAAATGGCATTTGCGCCTCCTCTGTCCACTGAAATTTTGCACTCTTCTTCAGCGTTTTAAATAATGGGCCACTTTTTTCCGCCACTTTTGATATAAAACGGCTCAGCCCTGCGATTCGACCTGCCAAGATTTGCACTTTCTTAATATTCGCCGGCGACTTCATCTCCATCACTGCCCGCACCTTCTCCAGATTTACCTCGATAGCTTTCTTGGTCACCAAGTAACCCAAGAATTTCCCCGATTTCACCCCGAACGAGCACTTGGCTGGATTTAGGGTATGTTTGGTAAGACAAATAAGCTAGCTTTTAGCTTATTTGGTTAGCTTATAAGCTCCCTGTTTAAAATAAGCCTCGTTTGGTAGGACGAGCTTTTTTAAAAAGCTCGAGCTTATTTCATAAGCTACTTTAGGTAGCTTTTCAAATAAGCTAGTTGAATTTTTTATTTCAGCTAGCTTATCAGCTAATTTACCAAACACCTTTTATCATATAAGCTAGCTTTTCAGCTATAAGTCATAAGCTATAAGCTATAAGCTCAAAAATTACATATAAGCTATAAGCTAGCTTATCAGTTATCAGCTAGCTTATAAGCTAGTTTTACCAAACATAGCCTTAACTTCATCCCATACCTCCGCAAAGTCAAGAACGTTTCCTTCAAGTCCTGCATATGATCCATCTCCTCCTTACTCTTTACCAACATATTCCTCCCCAATTGCTCCTTGAAAATTTTGTCCACCAACCTTTGATACATGGCATCTGCATTCTTCAAGCCAAACGGCATCACCATGTAACAGTAAGTTCCTCGACTCGTCATGAAGCTCACCCTCTTCCTGTTCTCTCTCGCCAAGGGAATTTGATGATACCCCTGCGAGGCATCCATCAGGCTCAACAATTCACACCTAACAGTTGAGTCGACCAGCTGGTCGATTCTGGGCAATGGGTACAGATCCTTCGGGTATGCTTTGTTTAGATCGCGGAAGTCAATGCACATTCTCCACTTCCCCTCTGCCTTCGACACTATCACCGTATTTGATAACCATTCTGAGAATTGAATCTTCTTGATATGCCCAGCTCCTAACAGCTTCTCGACCTCCTGCTCGATAATTTTATCCATCTCCGCCCCATGGTGCCTTCTCTTTTGCTTCATCGGCCTCACACTGAGGTCGATGTTTAGCCGGTGTTCGATCACCTCCGCACTTATTCCTGTAAACTCCTCCGCGGTATAAGTGAAGATATACGCAAAAACTCCCTGACCAGACTAATCAACCTCGACCTGATGGGCTCCTCCTGGTCCTTCCCGATTCTAAACTTCCTCTCCTCAAATCCCTTGACCATCTGGATTTCCTCGACCTCCTCTCATGGCTGGATATCAACCTTCTCCTTTCCCTTCTCCAACCTCTGCCTATCTTCCTTCGATCTCGACCCCCTGGTCGACTAACCTCTTCCCCTTTTAGCCTAGCCTGCCTCCTCGCCAGCTGTTTGTTGTTGCTCACCGTGGTCTGGTAACATCTCCTCGAGGTAAGTTGATCCCCAGCGATCTCGCCAACGTTTTCACCCACAGGATACTTGATCGTCATGTGGTACGTGGATACGACCGCCTGGAATGCATTCAAACTCGTTCTTCCCATTATGATGTTGTAAGATGATTCAGCCCCTACGACCACAAACCTCACCATCCGAACTTTCCTCATTACTCCTGACACCAACGCAACGGGCAGACTAATCTCCCCCATCGGCATAGCCTCTCCCCCGTTAAAGCCGTAAAGCGCTGTGGCCACCAGTTTCAACTCCATATTCAGCTCTTTATTAATCTACGAAAAACAGTCAAAAAACATTACGTCCACCGAACTCCGGTATCAATAAACACTCTCTTCAAATCGAATCCCACCACCTCCACCGTAATCACCTAGGCATCATTGTGTGGTAACACAACTCCTTCAGCATCTTCTGCCTTGAAACTTATCACCGGCATGCGCGCCGTAATCCCCACCTTCTCTCTCTTCCTTTTCACAGCTCGAGCATGCTCCTTCCTGGCGTTATTCAAATCACCGTTTGTTGGCCCCCCCTGAAATCATATAGATCGTCCCTCTTTTAAACGGGGCTTCTCCTCCTTGACCTCCCTTATCTCCATCTCTCCTTGGCCTCTTCCCTCGACCATCTCGACCATCTCTATCATCTCCCTCCTCATCTCTATCACTTCTCTCCTCAGAATCCTCCCGACATATCCTCCTTCCCTTTCCTTTCGCCCTATCAAGATATACAAACTCCTTCAGATGCCCTGCTCCAATCAACCTCTCAATCTCATCCTTCAAGTGTCTACAATTTTCTGTGGTATGGCCATAGTCCCAATGAAAATGGAAATAGATATCCGACCTAGGCCGGGTTGGTCCTGTAAACATCGTCTTCGGCCACGTCACATCTTCACTCGGCATCTTCTGCTCCATCGCCTCGAGCACCTCTGTCAAATCCGTCTTTAAAGGTGTAAAATTGTGATACCTTTGCCTCTCGAACAACAACGGTCTCCCTTGCCACTTGTCATCCCTCATTTCTCGCTTTGAGTCTCGCTCCTCTCCTCTGGGTGATGCTCTTTTCGGCTTACTTCCTTTGGGCGAAACTATCCTCGGTGATCTCCCTCTTGGTGGGCTTTTCTCTTTTTTTGGCTCTGGTCGAGCTACTCCTTCCAATTTTGCAAACTCCACCTCCATCTCTTCTAGATTAATATACTTCATGCATCGCTTTAAAACATCCTCATATGATCGAGCAGGGGTCTTTGCCAGGGAGGTTCGGCAAGGCCCCGCTCGAAGACTCCTTACCAATCCTCCCGTCTTCACCTCATCTGACGCCGAGTGCACCTCCAAACATGTTTGATTATATCGAGCAATGTACTTCCTCGGTGATTCCTTCTCTCTCTGCCTCATCGCCAAGAGAGTTAAGTATGTCTTCTCCTGGGCTACTACGCTCGAGTATTGGTCGGTAAGTTTGCTGCCAAAATCCTCAAAGTCCACGACCGACCCAGGAGGTAACTGATGGAACCAATTGAGCGCTCCTCCTCGCACGGTCGATAAAAATGCCCTGCAACACACAGAATCAGAATACCCATGCAACACAGCCATATTTTCAAAAGTCCTCACATGCCTCGACGGGTCAGATGACCCGTCAAACACCAAGTTCATCTCCTCAAAATTATTCGGCAAAGGGGCCGCAAGAATCTCCCTCGAGAAGGGATGTCCTCGAGGTCTCCTCTCCAGCCTCCCCTCAACCTTGTCCGGCAACTGGCGCAACAGCTCCGCCATCCTCTCCATCGTACAATCTCTCCCGCCTCCTCCATCTCCATAGCTAGACACATCCTCATCCTGACTCCGCACCACCATAGTCGGCGTGGTTGTTGCATGAGACGTATGACTCGTGACTTGCTGAACCGCCTGTGCCGCCGCGGCCGCCATCATCCTCTGCATCTCCTCCCTCGTCATCGTCACCACCTGTTTACCAGGGGCACTACTATTTGTGGTGGTGCTCTCCCTTGCATCGTCGTTCCTCCTGGTTGCGCCACCACAGGGTTCTGGGACAGCGGTAGTGGCATCTGCTGCGCGAGAGTCCTGGGCACGACTGGAGCTTGCATCTCCTCCGGGCACCACTGTTGATGCACCTACGCCTTGAAGGACCGGCGTAGGAGTGGCTGGCGTTTGCGAAGGACTAGAGAAACTGGGAGGAGGGCCTTGCTCAATCAACCTGGTCGTCGTCCAAGCGTCGTCAAACGTCAACTGCAAGTTGGTTCTGGGAATTTCGTCCGCCATAGCTGAGCTTCAAACACAGCCTTTCGAACAAAAGTCCCCACAAACGGCGCCAATAATGCAGGTATGAACGTCCTGGTCCGGTTTAGGGTAGATCGATTCTTATCCTCGCTGGTATAATGCCGGAAACCTGCAAATAACTCTCACACTGGGGGTTGTGTCCGGTTAAGAGCCTCCGATGCTTAAGTCAGTATGTGTATGAGTATACTTAAGTAAATAATGGAAAAATCGTGTTAAGGAAGAAAGGCTCACCCCCTTTATATAGGAGTAAAATACCTGCCCTAAGACTGCCCAGATTTGATGAGCTGCCATAATTAAGATTCCACTAAGAGAGGAATATTCCTACTAGAATATTACCTAGGGTTAGAAGACTATGGAGTCTTCTAGAAGGTAATAAAGGTTATGAGGAATAAGACTTCTAGATGGGATAGAATATGGAGCATAATTAGGATTCCTAAGCCTAATGGGATAAGCCCATATTTAGCACCTCCTTAAGGTCCCTAATGTAGTCTATAAATAAACCATGTCCCAACCTCTTCTCCTAAGGGTGTGGATCTCGATTTTAAGGTTCCTATAAGGAAGAGAAAAATCGTGTTCTTCATATTTTTTAGAGTTAGGGAGTTTCGATTAATCGCCCACCAAGATTATTCGAAGTAGGTGTAAAGGTAGAACATTAGAAGGCTTTAGGGTAAAATATATTTGAGCCTTTTAATATATATAATTTTTCTGGCAACTCTATTATTTTCCGGCGACTAGTCACCGTTCCCAGCCACCGGAAATCACCAGATCGCTGCCAGGTTTTTCCGTCCGCGCACGAGCCCAGTTCACGCCTTCAGTCCGCGCACGAGCCCAGTCTCTAGTAAACATGAATCGATCCCTAGTTATACAATGAGGAGATCCAAGACAAGGATGCAGAAACTTAGCAAAGTTTTAATGATTTCTGATTTAGGGTCATGGACTCTTATCAGATCTGGGTTATTATAGAATTACCAAGTAGCAAACTTGCTATTGGACGAAATCTATAAGTGAAGACTTTAGTATAAGGCTTTTGTTTGAAATAGTGAACTCAGAAAGAATGGGATCTATTATGAGTTAATTATTTCACAGGTTGCCTAATTTAAAGCTGATGCCATTCACATGAGTCATGAGTTAGGCAAAGTGGACGTCAAGACATTTTCCTTAATCGGGAGTCTTGTAAGAATATCCACAGAGCAGCACCTAGATGTTCTCATTAAAAAGGGCTAAGAGAATCTAGTCAGTAGGCTGACAAGGTCTATTTATAGACTGTGGTGGGCCGATCATTTGGATGATAAGTTTGAATCGTGGATTTGATCATTAACCAAATGAGCATTGTGTGTGGCACAATGGAAGTGTGGTGGTATTTTTGTACTATGCGTAGACAACATCTTGATCACTGGAGACAGTGTGAAAATGTTGACAGAAGAAAGAGTATGGTTATCCAAGTAGTTGGATATGAAACATTCAGAACCAACAGATAGTCTTGAGATTGAGGATCACAAGAAAAATATGTTGCGATTCTCCTAATTTTCATGTCCAAACTATTGTAAGGCTCATTCTATTTTTGCATGATATCTGGCAGTCCTTATGCATGGCAATTGGAAGTTTAGTATATGCAATAAATGAGACCTGATATTTATTACTAAGAGTTTAGTTAGTAAATATCGAAGCAATCCTTGATGGAAGCAAAGGTTCATGGTAGAACATATGATCAAGTGCCATAAAATGGCTAATTATAATATTTAGGGTTACCCAACGAACCATAAGCAACCTATACATTACAAAGGATTTTGATTTCTAATCTAACATGAACAATAAGAAAAAACCACCTTACGGTTTGTGTCCACTTGTGGGAGCCAAGCAGATTAGAGGAATGTCAAGCGGTAATGCGTTGAAAGATTCCACTATGAACTCAGTACTTCCCTTCCCAAATGGCGAGCAACGTAGAGATTGGATTCACCATTGAACTTTATGTGAAACCTCGTCTAGCCAGGTCAGGTCACAATTTAATTATGATGACAGTTGGTGCAGTTACAGACAGAGAGGAATCACTAGTTCATAAAGCAAGTGGCACATAGAGCAAGTACACCCATTGCAAAGGACTGCAATAGGGTGGATGATTGTCGCCTAGTTACATCGGTAGACAACCAGGTAAATTCTTTTAGGATTGGCTTTCCAGCGAAAGCAGATGATGGCCATGTTAAAGGATTGGTAGTCGGATGTATGGCAGAAAGGATAACAATTCTTTGAGAATTGAGATTGAAAGAGAATCGTGGTTAGCAATAGCCATGAGCTTATTACGCATAAGTGGGAGATTGTTAGAGGTATGCTGTAAAAGCTCCGATTTGCAGATTCTATCAATTCCATTTTGATCTGGCCATCATGTTTCGGTCAAAGTACATACGCTTGCAGTTTATTTATTTATGCAATCATACTCCTTACCTTACATTGAGATAGTGTGGTTCGAAGTGTTTCAAACAGAAAGATCACCAATCGGTTCCTTGTAAGACTAAACTATTTGTTCACAGTCTAGACAGGCAGTGAGATCCCTCTTGGATAAAGACTGTAGTGTATTCTTGATTCAGTTGGTCTTTGACTGGAGAATTACGCTAGCACTTATGATAGGTGTTGAACATGACCACGGAAGGATAAGATTATGAGACTCACTGATCGTTGTTGTAATCTAGACCTTCAGTAATTGATGCGTACACTTAAGTTGTAAGATAATATAAAACGGGCATATGTATTCATTACTTATTTATTTGATTTATCAAAGGTGATTCCTATTTTGCTAGGATGACATACTCGGTATTTTGGTAAATAAGTATGTTTATATGATGTGCCGTTATAAATTATCTATGGTCACTATGTCCCAGTGTGCTGGGTTGATGACGTCCCCGAAATGAGCTCAGGAATGAATATTATGTCAAACCCTGCAGGCGGATGTGTTATCCGGCATAATGATTAAGGATCTGAGTGGCACTAATTTTGGAAATGAATAAGAAGTTGATTAATTATTTTATCAGTAATTTAATTAATCAACGGACGTTATATCTTAAACATGAGGAGATAAATCGATCATTTAGATTACTATAATTTAATCAAGTGGAGGTTCGAATTTATTGAATAAATTGGAGCTAAATGGGGAGAGCAATAATATTACTCTAGTGGAATGTTTTATTATTTAATTCTATTTAGGAATTAAAAATTAATTATATTCCATAATTAAGATTCCATTAAGAGAGGAATGTTCCTACTAGAATATTACCTTGGGTTAGGAGACTATGGAGTCTTCTAGAAGGTAATAGAGGTTAGGAGGAATAAGACTTCTAAATGGGATAGGATATGGAGCATAATTAGGATTCCTAAGCCTAATGGGATAAGCCCATATTTAACACCCCCTTAAGGTCCCTAATGTAGCCTATAAATACACCATGTCCCAACCTCTTCTCCTAAGGGTGTGGATCTCGATTTTTAGGTTCCTATAAGGAAGAGGAAAATCGTGTTCTTCATAATTTTGAGAGTTAGGGAGTTTCGATTAATCGCCCACCAAGATTATTCGAAGTAGGTGTAAAGGTAATACATTAGAAGGCTTTAGGGTACAATATATTTGATTTTTTTAATATATATCAATTTTTTCGGCAACCCTATTATATTTCGGCGACTAGCCACCGTTCCCAGCTGCCGGAAATCACCAGATCGCTGCCAGGTTTTTCAGTCCGCGCATGAGCCCAATTCACGCCTTCAGTTCGCGCCCAAGTGTCCAGCTCGCGTTCAGTCCAGCAGCGCGCGGCCCAACTCTGGAGTGAAGAAAATCCAACGCTTCAGCCCAATTCGTAGCGAGTAGGATGAGCGAGCCCTTCAACAATACATGCGGCCCAAATCGTGCGAGCCCAGCAAGAGGAACGGAAAGGAACGCGCGCTGTCCCAGCCCGCGAGATCCAGTTTCAGCCCGAAGTCTCTCTCAATTGAAAACCTGCTCGGCCCGCGTGTTGGCCCGCGTGCATATTACAGATCAGCCCATGAGAAGCCCGATCCTCATCCCGCGTCTTCAGCCTAGTGTAGCCCATGTTCCCGCGACCCAATTTTCTTCAGCGCACGGCCCATCTCCCTAGTGTGGCCCAGCTCGCGCTTCAGTGATCCCAGTGCGTCCAGATTGAGCCCAGATCGCTGCCAGCAAGCCCAGCGTGAAGTTAGACCTGTCCAGGCGTGTCTAGCTCGCACCAAAGCGGTTCAACTCGGGCCAGAAGCCCGGTTTGAGTCCAAAATAGTTCCCGAGCAGTCCGAGCAATCCAATTAATTTACCGAAGGTCCGAGATGATATGACGAGCCAGAAGAGTATCTGGAGCACCACGATGACTCGATTAAAATCGAGAAAGGCCAAGTCTGGCTGCCCATCGAACATTGGTGTTCAGACGATCTCTATCAACAGATTTCAGAAACGTCTCAGAGTCGGCAAAACATTTTAAACCGTAAGTCCTAATCCTAACTATAGATTCCGCTGCGTTAGGATTTATTATTCAATATATTTGAATGTGTACATTGTCGACGTTCCTAATAGAACCCAATAGAATGCTGGGGCTACTTACCAGCAATTGGTACACATGATCTTCAAAGAACAGCTTGGGAGGAATATGAATGTATATGTTGATGACATGATGGTGAAGAGCAAATTCAAAGTCGACCATGTGGCTGATCTGAGAGAAACATTCTTGTCACTGAGAAAATACAACATGAAGCTGAATCCCAGCAAATGCTCATTAGGGGTAAGATCAGGAAAGTTTCTGGGATACTTGGTAACCAAGAGAGGAATTGAGGTGAACCCAGAAAAGGTTCGAGCAGTCATGGAGATTAAACTCCCTATTAAGGTGAAAGACGTGCAGATACTAACAGACCAGCTAGCAGGACTGAGCATATTCATCTCGAAAGTGGCAAAAAAAAGTGGACTTGTATTCAAGACATTGAGGAAAAGCACCAAATTCCAGTGGACTGATGAAGCTCAAAAGTCCTTTGAAAAATTGCAAGATATGCTAGCCAATATACCATTATTGGCTCAGCCCGTGCAGGGCGAAGATCTGGTCTTATATATATCGATTAGGGAATGCATCATAAACTTGGTTCTTTTGCGAGAAGAAGGTGTGGCTCAATTCCCGATCTATTATGTTAGTCGAGTAATGCAAGGTGCTGAGGTGAGATACTCGAAAATTTTAGTGAAATAGGCAGTCGAGTTGAGCGAATATTCATTATATACAAGCCAAGAGGGCTATTAAAGCCCAAGTGTTGGCGGACTTTATACAAGAAGGGACAAAGATGGAAGAAGAATCTAAAGGAATGTGGCAAGTATTCGTTGATGGGTCGGTCTCGAGAATGAGAGCAGGTTTGGGTATCATCATTATCTCGCCCAAAGGAGACAAATTGGAATTTTCTGTAAAGGTAGAATACGGGTGTCGAACAATGAAGCTGAATATGAGGCAGCCATTAAGGGAGCGCTACTAGCGATGGCAGGAGGTGCTCGAAAAATAGAGCTTCATTTCGATTCACAGCTGGTCGTAGGTCAGTGTCAAGAGGGCTTCGAAGTTAAAGAAGAAAGAATGCAAAGGTACGTGGATGAAATGAAGAAGTTACGACGGGAGCTGGATTTTCTCGAGTTCGTGCAGATACCTCGAGGGGAAAATGGTCGAGCAGACTTATTATTGAAGATAGCCCAAAGCCTGGTCGACTGGAATAGCCGGAGTGTCACACTACTTCGTCTCAAAAAGAGTGTGATAGGAGAAGAAGTTGCCATGATTCAGGAATTGAATGATTGGAGATCCTCCATAATTGTGGAATTAGAGCAAATAAATTTTCGGACTATGAAAAGGTTCTTCAGACACAACAATGTTCTATATAAGTGATCATATGTTGGGCCCCACCTTTGATGTATAGGAAGAGAAGAATGGCGGAGTGTTTCAACAGAGGTGCATGAGGGGATGAACAGTGACCACAGTAAAACAGGGTCGTTGATAGCAAAAACCCTTCGAGTAGGATACTTTTGGCCGACCATGAAGGCTGATGCCAAAGAAATTGTCAAAAAGTGTTTGAGTTGCTAGAAGCATGGCCCCCTTGTTACACCAACCGGCCGGAGAGATGATTACCATGAGTGCACCAATTCTATTTGCTCAATGAGGAATAGATCTGGTCGGACCACTACTGCAAGGAACAGGACAGCGGAAATTCCTGATCGTCGCAGTAGATTATTTTACAAAGTGGGTGGAAGTCGAGCCGTTGGCGAAGATCACAGAGGAGAAGGTAATCTGTTTCTTGTACACTCAAATATGTTGCAGATTTGGCATACCACGAGTGCTAGTATCAGATAATGGAACGCAGTTCAACGAAAAAAAGGTTCGAGGATGGTGCCGTGAGATGAATATCGAACAACACTTTGCTTCAGTCGCTCACCCGCAAGCAAACGGACAAGTAGAAGTCATCAACCGAATCATCCTAAATGGGTTAAAAATGAGACTGGAAAAAGCATCGGGAGCTTGGGTGGCCGAGCTTAGCTCAGTGTTGTGGGCATATCGAACCACTCCTCGATCGACCACTGGAGAGACACCTTTTAGCCTGGTGTATGGGATGGAAGCACAATTACTGATTGAGGTCGAACTGGAGACACAGAGGGTAAGCACATTCAATCCAGAGCAGAATGAAGAACTAATGGTGGCCGCCCTCGATACTATTAGGGAATTGCGTGAAAGGGCCTCTATCAGAATAGAGGCTTATAAGCAAAAAATGAAGGCTGCTCATAAAAGAAAGGTCAAGAAGCTAAGTTTCCAAGTAGGAGATCTCGTGTGGAAGAGGGTTGATGTGCTTAAACATGTGGGAAAACTTGAGCCGAATTGGAAAGGACCATATCTGATCGAACGGGTGCACGCAGGTGGAGCGTACTCACTAAAGGATGCTGAAGGTCGATCTTTGGCCAGGTCCTAGAACATCGCTAACCTAAAGAAGTATTATGTTTGAATTTTTATTTCTTTTATTTCGATTTAGTAAGAACAATTGGTGTATTCTTGTTTGAACTCCTATTATGATGCATCGTTATTTCAATTTGTGATTGTGAGAAAGGACATATCGATCATGAAAAACCCCACCATGATTAAGGTCACGGAGGCTGGGTGGTCGCTTGCTTTGGAACATCCTTAAGGATGGGCAAGTGCTCGATCATGAAAAACCCCGCCATGATTAAGACCGTGGAGGCTGGGTGGTCGCTTGCTTTGGAACATCCTTGAGGATGGGCAAGTGCTCGATCAAAAACTCCCCCATGATTAAGGCCGCTGACGCTGGGTGGTCACTTGCTTTGGAACATCCTTAAGGATGGGCAAGTGCTCGATCAAAAACCCCATCATGATTAAGGCGCTGAGGCTGGGTGGTCACCTGCTTTGGAACATCCTTAAGGATGGGCAAGTGCTCGATCAAAAACCCACCATGATTAAAGTCATTGGGGCTGGGTGGTCACTTGCTCTAGAATATTCTTAAGGCTTGGTGGCTGAGGATATCTCTAACGTCCTTAAGAAAGAGATATGCGCTCAATCATAAAGACAAAGATGAGGCATTCGCAGGCTAAGCACAGGTAGTTAACACGGCTATTTTATAGAATGAGCGACCTCAAGCATTTCATGCACAAGGAACCAGCATGACGTGAGTGAATATATAAATAAGAAAGAAGACACGCAGAAATCCACATCATAATCACTGAAAACAGTTGATAGAAAATAGATATTGTCAATTACATATCCGCAGAACATTAATATTACAAAAGCTTTAAGGGGTATTATTTTTAGCCCGATCTTCATTGGAGGCTGCTTGCTGGACTCAGCTTGGTCGGTTTTTGTGCAAGGAAGAGGAACGAGGGGATGCGCCTTGGTCGACTCAGACAGAGCTTTGGACAAAGACACAGGAGGCACACCGGGTTGAGAAAGCTCGAAGACTTTCTTTATCTGGTCGTGGCTAGCCAATGCCCTTTCCAGAGTGTTCTTCCACCAGGGCTGGTCGACGGGTAAACTTGGATCGCCAGTAAAGACGATAGGTACTATTGGCATTTCCTCCCATATCTTTGCCACATCGAGGCACTTGAAATCATCCTCGGCACTCTGCTCAGATGCCTTGGTCATCGCAAAACCAAAGTATTCGCTACCAAGCACTTGAACTTCAGAGAGGCACTGTGTTGATTTTTTAAAATTGGCCATGGTTCCGATAAGATACTAGGAATTGCTGACCAACTATGGTATGCTATAGTACCTGACAAGCACGAGCACCAGCAGCTTGGCCGATCTCGCTCTGAAAATCTCTTTCTTCCTCGACCTGAGCTTTCAAGGCCTCATTCTCCTCCTCGAATATTTTGATTTTTTCATGAGTAGCTCGATTATCTTCGACCTGAGCTTTCAAGGCCTCATTCTCCTCTGCCAGCACTCGGTTCTTACCCTCAAGTTCTCGCAAAGGGACCAGCTCAGCGAGACACTTCGTTCGCTGTGTTGTAGCGTGCTCGAGAGATCCCTGAACTAGCTCAAGCTGCTTCTCGAGGGCTTGGATCGACCGACTGGACCCACTTTGAGAAGTGACATGAGAAAGCAGGGGCGCTAGATGCACAAAACCCTATATCAAACCACATAAGAGAAGAAGTGTTAATACAGAAGATACACACTGTAAATATGTTAGAAAAACAAATAATAAACGATAAGTTCTAGACCTGAGCAAGCCAGTCGACCAGTACTGGGCCACAGGTGGCGAGGGTAATGTCGTTGACTTTAAAGTCTGTGGTCTACAACAGCCCTTGAAGGAAGGATGACACAGAAGTACTAGCCGCAGATAAAAAAGGAAGAGGCTCGTTAGAACGCTAACGCTTAGAAGCACGATCTTCCTCTGAGACAAGTGGACGCTTCTCCGTTAAGGCCTCAAAGATCGTCTCCTACTCAACCAGTGGATTAGTCGAGCAGGAAGGGTTGTTAGTGGGATTAGGTCGTCGTGAGGAAGGGATGTTGATGTTTTGGTCGACTTTCTGATCAGAAGAGTCGATCAGATGAGTCTCGGTGATAGGCGGAGAGGTAGGTTGTGCTTACATAGCGATCGACGACAATGTTAGCAGGAGTAGAGAAAACCTCGGCAAGTTGTGGTACCTCGCATTGAGGAGAAGGCTCATGAATAGCTGCAGCATTCGCATAGGTGGATGGAGTTGAGGAACCAACTGCTAGATCAGCGGTCTTCGCCGTTTTCTTTCGAGGAGCTCTCCTCTTGACCACAGGGACGGATGGCATCTCTACAAAAATAGATGCAAGGATAAACGTCAGCATAAGATAATATAGTACTAAGTACGAAAATGTGAATGACTCAAACACATTATACCATGATCTTCAGGTATTCTGATTGACTCTATGACGTCGATAGTAGGAGGAGGCAGAGACGTATGGGTAAGAATGCCACAATAGTGGAGGAGACAATCATTTTTCAAAATTATGTTCGAGGCAATAGGTTTTGAATTCCAGACATGTATTTATTGATCGAACAGAGGGTCATGGGGAGGAGTCACAATTTCACGAGGCACTTCCGTTACCCACGGCAATGGGGTCCAAGGCCAAACAGAATTAGGTTGCACAAAGGTGAAAGTATCCTTCCGCCTAGGGCAATTGGATGGTCGATCAGAGATGAAAGCTACACCATTCCTCCCTTTCAAATATATACCGGCTGGCCCTTTTGAGGGTAGGTAGCAATAAGAGAAGAAGTTAAGGTCGAGCCGACCCAGACGAATGCGAGAGAGGATGATGTATGAGATAAGGATGCGAACAGCATTAGGAGGTAATTGATCCAAAGGTAGCTCAAACTAAGAACAAAGGGACAAAAGGTCTGGGCATAGGGAAAATCTCACCCCCATATCAAGGTGGATCTTGAACAAAGTATAATACCCCATAGGAGGTTTGAGGGCATCATCGTCAGGGTTTGGTAGAAGAAAGGTACCAGGATGGCCATACTTGTCATGGTTCATCCATTTAAGGGTATGAGTACGGGAGCGAGAATCTTTCAGTTGAGAAGTGGAGATATGAGCAGGTGTGATCGAGGTGGACGATGGTCGATTAGACACAAGATTGGATCGAGAAAGAGGAATTAAGGTGCTAAAAGGTATGTCATCCTCATCTTCCTCGCTATCCTAGGCGATATCCATCTCCCCTATGGATGGCCGACGACGAAGTCGGGGATTCTCTGTTGAGGGCAACGGTAAAAGGAAGGCCTCAGGCCCGAGAGCAGCCGGTCGGAGAACGCTCAGAGGAGTAACATTTAGAGCAGGCGGAAGAGTCGTATCTATGTCGGCGCCAACATTCCCATCGGAATTAGAAGGATCTGAAGAAAATCGGAGGAGATATACGATTAAGTATACACTCGTATGCAGGAAAAATTTGGCCCGGCAGAAAAGAAAAAATTAGGGAGAAGGAGTCGGGAAAAATTGGGGAAAAAAACATTTAAGATTGGCATATAAGGAAAAAGTAGAAACTTACTCATTGTCGTAGTTGATGGAATTGAACAAGACGAAATCCAGAAATCACCGGGGAGGTCTCGCACAGGTAACGCAAACAATGCAAGTTGCAAAAAACACCAGTAGAAATTTAATTTGCAGTCGGCGAAAGAGTGAAAGGAAGAGAAAGAAAGGGTTTTATAAGAGAATGTGAGTAAGGCGAAGGGTTGACGTCGATCCAAACCGTTGAATTAAAGTAAATCTTGCGGTCAAGGTAGGCGCGTGGACGCCGTAAGCGAGATGAATGATGTAGCCTAGGAAAAAGTGTCGTATCATGTGAAGATCCATCATTAGGAGAGAGAAATAAACGAGATTTGTCTCCAAAAATTCAAATTCAAATCTCTGGTAAAAAAGAGGGGTGCAATATAAAGAAAATTATGAGTGAGGTAGAAGAGGCAGGAAATAATTCCCATGTAGCCAAGACGAACATGGCCTACTCTTGATCGAGTTGTGTTAACTCAATCAGAGTAGGGGGACTAGATGATGTAGGATATTATATTCACGGTTCTTAGGTCAACATATTAACCCGGTTGGGACGCATGGTGATGTAGGATATTATATTCACGATTCCTAGGTCAACATATTAACCCGGTTGGGACGCGTGGCATAATGGTCGAGCAGGTAGATCGATCGATCTCCTAGCATGATTGAGAAAATACTACGAGGAGATAATGGGAATTAAACTAAATCAAAGAGTGGTGTGTAACTGTCCCTGACATATCGGAGACGTGGCCCAAGCGGTTAGGTGGTAAATTCTCTGTCCATAGATAAAAGGAAAGGAGGTATGCAAGGGGGGTAAGAGGAATTTTTCATAATAATTCTCTAAGAATACTTTCTGATACCATCCAAATAACTGACTTAAGCATTGGAGGGCCGAGCCGGAGACCTTTCCTCTCTGGTCTAGGCTTTTTTGCAGGTGCTCGGAACAATTAATCGGTGAGAAAGACAGGATCCTAAGGAGTTTAGCCAGTTAAGGTATAAACCGGCTATTCAATGGTCGAGCAGGATCCTAAGGAGTTTAGCCGGCTATTTTCATACCACAATCAATGGGCGGAAAATAACTGATATATTCAATTTTCTGTGGGGCAATTGAAATGTTTAAATTATTTAGAGACATGATATATTTTAATAACTCTCTGTAACTATTTAGATATTATATTTTCTTGACTAATTAACACTTAACTGAATACAACTATCGTGTTCACCATCGATGCACAAGGTCAAGTCGTGTTTGGTATCTTTTCTGCATAAAATAGTTCAACATTTGTTTGACTATGTTTCGCATAACACGCAAAAAAAAAAAAAAAAAAAAAAAAAAAAAAAAAAAAAAAAAAAAGAAAAAAAAAAAGAATTTTGGCATTCTAAAGCATAATTACTAAAACATCGTCCACTCCTTCAAGATCCACTCCAAGTTTTTCTTCTTTTGACAAATCCAAAAGAAAAACGAAAAATGACCCTAATATAGATTATCTCACCATCCAAGACAAAACGGATGATTCATGTGTATGTATACAAACATAGATTTTCCGTAAAAAAATCCTTCATTCCGAACAGTTGATTAAAAGTTCTTCCCCAGTTCAACCTTTTTCATAAGCCTAAAAGTATTGTGCAGAATCGCGTCTAGTATCCCAGCAACCTGAAAACCATAAATACATTAAAAATTTAGTGTTGGCTAAATAAATATAAGAGAATCAAAGAGAGATATCCTGAGGTGAACGAACACCTACCGTGAAAACCCCACCAATAATCGCACAGACGTTTGTAATGAAGTGTGAAAAAGATTTAGAGTTCTCAGTTATTAAGACCTGAAGGAGAAATAAAACATTATAATAAACTGGGGGAAAAAATTTGACGACCTTTAATAAGAATTGAGAAAGTACCTGCATTGGCGATAGCTCGAAATGAAATTTCGCGACAGGTATATGGATACTGTGAACCAAACTACTGTGGGCCGTGTACTCGTACTCCTCCACTAATTTGTAAGATCTAGTCATCACTTCAGTTTTCACAACTTGAAGATAATGCTCAACCTGGACATGTCCAAATAAATCATCCAATAAAGAAGTTATTTATAAATAAACTTTGACTGAGTTTAGAATATTTTCTCAAAAATTGCCACATAAAACTTAATGATACAACAAGGAGCTTGTTTCCCGAAAACAAACATGGAAAAAGGATTTTATTGGATTGCGTTATTTGTAAGCCATTCTTGAACATGAACAGGCGGTAGAAAATGACGAGTAAAAATATAGTAACTTACGGTAACATTTGCATCAGAATCACTTGGGTTGCTGATATACGACTGGCCAGTCAAACGGTCATGGCTCCCACCAAGATATGGCAGCACGCGCTTCATGTCACTCATTTCCCTTGGGGTGATCTTTTTGCCGAAAGAGAAATGGGAAATAATATGCGACATGTTCATCTGAGTCGGGTCGAATGAATGAGAAGCTGAACGAGCAGACACGATGAGATTCCCAGGGACCTGCATAGTGCATACCAATTACCACAAGAGCAAATTAAATACCCTATACACAAACCCTTTATGAATGCAAATACAAATATTAATCATGAAGTAACTTTTATCCACAAAATTTCTGAATGATGTAATATTTTTTACCTTCTTCACGCGTACAAAACCCTCAATTTTACATCCTCCAGATGAAGGTGCAGGCCGTTTAGCGTCATCTTTCTTTTCAGTGGACGGACTATCTGAACCCTTTTGAGCCAGCAAAGATATTGATGCCACCAATTCCTCCATTGTCTACAAAGATCAAAGTTTTGTTAATTTCTTACAAAAAGTAGGTTCAGCGGTTATACTAATCAATCTACACATCCAATTGACATGAAAAGCATTGGGTGTAGCAGAATAAAAATTGATATATCTCATTTTATAATTTTGCAAGCCTCCACCGAAGTCTTACTCCATCTGTGTGAAACTCTCACCTTAACTAGGGTCTCTGTATCACGATCTCCATAATATGACTCATGTTCATGATGGCCATGATCCTCTCTGTGTTCAGAAAAAAAAAAAATAAAAAAAAATAAAATAAACTAAAATAAGAAATAGTCAATGGAATAGCAGGAATTAAAATGACAAAAGATTTATCTATAATCTATCTATCTATCTATAACTACCTTAAAAGGATGAGTCATTTTTTGAAAAATTTGAAATGCCCATATTACCCTCTAGAGATTTACCTTTTAAAGATTTACCTTTTAAGTACATAAATGTATATTATAACTTCATTACTATCTCATCCAACCACATGTAAATAAAATCTAAAATGTCACTACTACCCTCAAAATGTTATATTATGTTACTTCCAAAAAGTTATATTATGTCTTATTCTAAATACATTTACTGCTTATAATGTAAACAATTAAAATTATTTCAAATAACAATTTAAATTTTAATTAGAATAATTGAAATATTAAAACACGAGTTAATATGACGTTTCAAATAAAATGTTCTAAATCATGAATAAGATGACATAGTACTCAATTTTTTCTTATAATATTCCTTGTGTATTTTATAATTATTTTATTTTTTAAAAATTATTAATCTATTAAAAAAATTGATTGGTATCCAAATTTTTAAATGAATGTATTGGCGCAACTACATAACTAAGATTTTGCATGTACAAATATTAAAAATTCTTGTAATGCAAAGTCAATAAAAAAAATTAATCCATTGATCTGACTTTTTATTGAAACCAAGCATTTATCTATGTAACTGTTTTTTTTTTCCACTGTCATAATGTATGAATCTTTTTATTCTTATTGTATTATTTTACTATTAATATTTTATTCAATTAACTTAGAGTTCTCATTGTTTTTTGTTATTTACAAAATGTTTGTATGCTATTTTTAATTTTTTTTAATATTAATGTATTAAAATGTTTGTATGTTATTTTTGTAATTAATTTTTCTTAATATTAATGTATTAAAATAATTTATGATAATATTATAACTTCATTACTATCTCATCCAACTACATGTAAATAAAATCTAAAATGTCACTACTACCCTCAAACTCAAAAGTGTTATATTATGTTACTTTCATAAAGTTATATTATGTCTTATTCTAAATATTAACTGCTTATAATATAAACAATTAAAAATTGTTTCAAATAAAAATTTAACTTTTAATTAAAATAATTGGAATTTTTTTATGTTGAATAACTATTTTTGATTCAATCATTCTTAAACATATGCATGTTCACTATATTGTTTCTCTTTAATCTTTTTAATACTATAACAAAAAATATATATACTAAAATATGATATATGGAAATTAGAGATGATACTTTCATTGGTGCATATGTTTAATAGACATGCATATGTTTAATAATGATTGAATCAAAAATAATTCTTCAACATACAAAATGTAAAATTTATGTCGAGAAAAGTTATTCGCTAAGTGAAAAATATATAATTTTAATAGAAATGTTTTGCTAAATTACTCACTAAAACAATATGCATAATATGTTTTAAGTTTACACGTTATGGTATGTGTAGTATAAATGTTCTTTCTTTATGATAATATGTGTTGCATAAATTTATCTATTGTTTACTTAATTGTAATATAAATAAAATAGAGTAATTATAAATATAAAATAATATAACCAAAACTTGATTTTAAATCTTGATTTTTAAAATACGTGTAATTATTAAAAAATAGTCACAAATATTATCAATTAAATTAAAATAAATAGAACATTTACTTTAAATTTGTTACCATTATCCAATCTTATTTATAAAATCATTCATAAATTAAATGTTTCTTAGTTTTAATAGCTAGTTAGTTGTGTCTTTGTATTCGAACACAATTCGCTTTGAGTTATTATTAAAGTTACCCTGTCGTTTTGGGGGAAAAAAAAAGGAAAAAAAAAAACCACTTCTCAAAAGTAGGGAAAATAAACTATACTCCCTCATATCTTTTTTATTTGTCATTCCAGCTTAATGGACTATTAGATAAATAAATGTCATTTTGGCTATTTTGTTCATATTTTTTCAATTTTAACCCCTCCACCTAATTTCCAATGTCTCTTCATATTCTATCTCTCTCTTGATTTTCCAAAAATCTTCATTTACTTTTTACACTAATCATCATTAATTGTGTTACTTAATGGAGTAGTAGTTTTCATTAAATAGGGGTAATATTGGCAACAACAAAAATTCTTAATTAAAGTGCTAGTTGCTAGAATGACAAATAAAAAAGATAGGAGGGAGTATAAAATTTTGACAAAGATATAAAAATAATATTAAGATAATAGTAAAATATGAAAGAATCATTATTTTATTATATTCATCGTGATATGATTTAAGTTTACAATGGTATATATAGTATAAATGCTTTTTTTGTTTGTTTTTGTGATAATATGTGTTATATAAATTAATTTATAATATAAATAAAAATATAGTCGTTATAAAAATAAAATAACTAAAACTCGATTTTAAGTCTTAAATTTCAAAGTACATGTCCCTATTGGAAAATAGTTACAATTAAAATCAATTAAACATCATTAAATAGTACATTTACTTAAAATTTGTTGTCATTAGCCAATCTTATTTATAAAATCATTTATAAAGTAAATGTTTCAAGCCATTTCTCAAATGTAGGGAAAATAAACTATATACGAATATTGACAAAGACAGAAAAATAATATTAAGATGAAAGTAAAACATGAAAGCATCTTCAATTTATATCTTATTTAAAATGGAACTATTTTTTTTTACAATTAAGATAGTCTTAAAATCCGTGAACGAAAATGATAATGCATGCGTGGCAATGTTGAACATTATATATAGATGGGTGTGCTTTCAATCAACCAATGTTGAACAATATATAGATAGATTGGTAGGATGTTATTGTTTCTAATCATTTTTATGTAAATTTCATTTTTTTAAATAATTACGACTTTATATTTTTTTATCTTTTATATCATTATATCAAAAGAGAAAACATATATCTAAGTATTATGAAATATTATACTTACAAATAGTGTAGAACAAAACATTCAAACATAGTTGGTTAGCTTCTAAATCAACACTGAAAAAATGATGATCACAAATGATAGTTATATCAAATATGAGTTATTTTTCAATGAGTATCACACAAAAAGAAGGCATTAAAAAACCATATTATAAGACAATAATAATGATCATTATTTTAAGCATAATGAGGATATCATTAAGTAACAAAATCAATTAAGTAACAAAATCAAAGACAACATAGATTATTTTAACATTTAAAATTTTACAAAAAAAAAAAATATGATTAATTTCATTCTGAATTTTCCAACCCAATGATTTTTTTTTTAGTTTTATTTATAGAGTTCGTTTAATAGTACTATATATATTCATCATTCAATGCATTTATTAATGTTTACAATACAATACACCATTTTTTTTTTGGTTAAACTAATAGAACATTTAATTTATGAATGATTTTATAAATAAGAAGGGTAATGGCAACAAATATAAAGTAAATGTACGATTTTATTTTTATTTAATTGATATTAACTGTGACTATTTTCTAATAATTACACGTATTTAAAAATTCAAGATTTAAAATCAAGTCTTGCTTATTTTATTTTCATAATTAGACTAATTTTTATTTATATTACAATTAAGTAAATGATAGATTAATTTATATAATACATATCATCATTAAAAAAAAAAAAACATTTATACTATACATACCATTAACGTGTAAACTTAAATTATACTATGCATATTGTTTTAGTAGTGAGTAATTTAACAAAACATTCTATTAAAATTATATATTTTTTACTTTACGAATAACTTATTTCAGCATAAATTTTACATTTTGTATGTTGAAGAATTATTTTTCATTCAATTATTATTAAACATATGCAGGTTAACTGATTGTTCTTCTTTAATTTTTTTAATACTCTAACCAAAAATCTATATGGTAAATAATATGATATTTGGGAATTAGAGATGATACTTTCATTAGTGCGTTATATATTTTACACTAATAAAATTAAATATATTTGATTTAAATTTTAAAATAATATTTTCTCTTACTAAAATCTACCTTTAAAATAACCAAACTGAAACCTAACGTCGTATACAGAATGAATTATGTATTGAAAATCTATATATTTGCGTCGATAATATTTTTGTATGTGTAAAAACTTAAAGATACCATTAATTATGAAGATAAAAAATAATGAATTAAAGTAAATTAAGAAATGGAGGTTTAAAAACTTAATAACAAGTGTTGGTAGTTGTAACTTTCTATCATTAAATTATAAACAATTTACTATTTCTATGCTCAGAAATTCCTCAGTTATGACATAGTTAAGATGCTCGAATCACGTTCATTACCAGTAGCCAGTATATTCGGAATTTTATATCAGTATTCCCCAGTCATGTTTAGCTACTCGTCAAGAGATCTGTGTCCTTTATGGATCAGCTTCAATAAAGTCATCAGTGAAGGGATTCAAGTACGCTTTCAGAACTCTAGAAAGGGGCTAGGATTGAGAACCCTAGATTCCATTCTAGATTTATTCAGATTAAGTTAATGCCTCATTCAGTGATTTGTAAACAATTATGTTATACAAATCTTAGCAATCATGTTCCTCAGACATTTTCTATTGAAAATTGTCTGTTTTGCACATTAGTTGGCATATTCCAAGGGAGGAATTCCTTGAGTTGGACTGGGAATAAGTTCAATTTTCCTAAGTCAAGTCAGTACAGCAAGTTCAGGGCAATAAGTTTTCATATTAAAGGTTGTTAAAACTTTCAAGTTATTATCAAGTAACGATTTTTCAGTGTATAAGAGCCAAAAGTCCGGGTTACCATGGAGGCTTGAAATAAGAGCCACTAAGCCGGGTATACCATGGAGGCTTGAAGCTGGAACCGGAGCAGCACAGTTTCAGAAGTAACAACCTTTAGAGTTAGCTAACCTTTAGAGTTAACTGATTGTTCTTCTTTAATTTTTTAATACTCTAACCAAAAATCTATATGGTAAATAATATGATATTTGGGAATTAGAGATGATACTTTCATTAGTGCGTTATATATTTTACACTAATAAAATTAAATATATTTGATTTAAATTTTAAAATAATATTTTCTCTTACTAAAATCTACCTTTAAAATAACCAAACTGAAACCTAACGTCGTATACAGAATGAATTATGTATTGAAAATCTATATATTTGCGTCGATAATATTTTTGTATGTGTAAAAACTTAAAGATACCATTAATTATGAAGATAAAAAATAATGAATTAAAGTAAATTAAGAAATGGAGGTTTAAAAACTTAATAACAAGTGTTGGTAGTTGTAACTTTCTATCATTAATATAAAAGTTACATTAATAACCTTAAAGCTTATCTTTAGTGAGAGCATTTTGGCAATTCAAAAGTTTCAAGAAACTATTCTTCCTTCTGAATAATATTTGCAACTCAACGATTTTTTATATAGTTTTATTTATCATAGTTTTCGATTAATAATACTAAATATTATATTTCATCATTCATTGTGTTTATTAATATTTACCATAAAATACCCAATTTTTTTTGTTAAACTAATGGAAAATAAATATATTATATTATTAAATATAAATCTAAAAACAAAAATATTTTTAAGTAAAAAAAAAAAGCAAGAATATCACGTGCGTAGCACATGCATCTTCCTAGTTAGAGCAAAAACGAGCAAGTTTATTAAAGTGAAAATATAAAAGTAAATATCTTGCCTTACATCACTTCCTTTGCGGAAGATGCGGATAGATGGATACCCTTGTATGTGATTCCTGCACATTTATTGTCAAAGAATGTCGATTAAGGAACAAAGAGATAAAGGAAAGAAACGTGGGTGGTTTAGAAACATAAACAGAAAGACTTCTCCTGAAGTTTAAAGGATCTGCATATAAAGAGTACCATGAAACCATAAATGCCTACAATAAATACAACATGCTAAGAAACCAACATCATATGGTATTATTGTGACACATAAGAATAGTGTTAGAAGTTGTGTTTGTCCCACATCGAGTAGTTACTGGGTTGCTATTGTGTAAGTGAGGGTTGGGCAGCCTCTCACTTTGAGCTAGCTTTTGGGGATGAGTTTTACCCAAGCCCATTTATCATGGTATCAGAGCACCCATGTTTTGTTTGTGTGGGGGCAATATAAGGTTTGGACCCAGCTGGCACGCTGCGCGTAATGGCGGGTGTTAGAAATTATGTTTCTCCCACTCGATTAGTTAATAGGTTATTATAGTGTATAACAGTGGGTTGGCCACCCTCTCCCTTTGAGGTAGCTTTTGCACACTAGTTCTACCCAAGCCCATTTATCAAATTGAGAAGGCATTAAACTATACAAACTGTAACCTTACGTGTCAAGAACAAGAACCCCAACCCCCACGGATTCTAACTACACGTCATGGAATCCTGAGCTCAAATTAATATGTTCAGCCAGTCCATGTAATTTCAGAGCATGGAAGAGTTCAGCTTACTACACCTTTTCATCACTTTTATGAAGGTTCTAATGTTATTTTCAAAACAACTGAGTGTACGACTATTCTTGTTCTTTGCAGACCTCAAGTTCTACTCTTCACCAAACAGAATCTGATATTATTAAAATATCCCCAAACTCGCCTACAACATGAGATCAAAATGGGGCACACCTGTATAAACAACCAAGGGTGCTTAAATGCATTTCTCCTGCCATTTAGTTAAAGAGATAATCCACTTAAAGAAAAGACAAATGTCAATGTGCATGAAATATCAAATATTTACAGAAACTCATGCTGATTGACATAACGTCTTGATTATCATTAGTGAAAAACAATATATGAGGTGAAGTGAAACCTTTATCTTGACAGTACCTTCTACACAAATCTACTTCTTCAGTGCAATCAACCTTCCCCATTAGAATACGCCCATCAATCTCCGGATCATACCTGAAAGAAAAAAGTTGATAAGGTTGTGGGGGGATTAATATGATATCAATGCTGGTGACTACAATTTAAAATGATGAAATTCAGCCACTTCAATTTTAGCATCAAATTTAAAAGACAAGAGACGACACCTTTCTCTGATGATGTTGGCTGCTTTCTCCCATGAAGGTTTCTGAAGTGAACAAAGAGGGAAACAAGGTGTTAACGTAATCTATAGCCATTCATCAGTATCTCACTTAATCATGGACAGAAAAATTTAAATATATGCTGGTTAAGAAGCATGTCAGGTCTAGAAAAGAGAACAAATAAATAAATAATAAAATTGGGTATACCAGGCGGTTGCTCCAATAGCACCAAGGGGCAAAGAAATTTACTACCAAAATGGGATGCCTGTCAAAGAAAATTGCGAGAATACCAATACATTAATCAGTAAACATCACCACGCAGATTTAATGCAAAATGCAACAGATATAGATAGGGCTGAGAACCGTTCAGTAAACCGATACCTTATTGACCTAACCGAATCAAAATGTTACGTATTAGCATATCTCAAACCGATGCAGAACCGTTTCTCAATCGCTCACTGACTTCCAGTAACCAATAATTTGGTTCACTTTCGGCTCATTATTTGGAATTACAAAAAATCGAAGAGAAAGGAGAGGTGAAAAGGCATTAGGAAAAAAAATCTCAACTCTGGTTTTCAAATAGAGCAAAAGTTGTAAATTTTGAGTTCAAACGAAAAACTACATAACAAGCAGGGAAAAGAAAAAAAATATTAGGTGGGATTTGTAATTTTTGCTATAATTCATCACAAGCAGAGCAAAAGGCAGTAAATATTTGTTGCTTTGTATATTTGATGTGAGGAGAGAGTTTTGGTGTGCCGAAAGAGAAGTGTGAATGGAAATGAAATGAGGGAATCCTCCTTTTCTTGGCCTATATTATAAAATCTGTTTTATTTTTTTATTTTTATTTTTTTAAGTTCAGTTAGGTATTACCGAATTGTTACAAATTCAAAACCACAGCCGTACCATCAGTTGGCTAAGCCACAGGAGGTCGGTTACAAAAACAGGAGTCGGTTTGGTATGAATTAACTACATAACACTTACCTGTGTGATATTCTATCAAAATTGTTCCCAGTGAGTACAACAGATCCTTCATTATACTCTTCGTCGGATTCATCATCGTGCTTAATTGCTTTAGCAACAGGTCCTGATTGAAACTCAGAACCAGTAGGATTTAAATTTGAATCTATTGAGTATTTGCGGACCGTCTTAGTTATATTCAATCTATTCTGAAGAAAAGAGACACGGTTAAGTCATAAAAATTGGGAGCATAAAACCATAAATTGATAATGCAATTTGGAATAATAGAAATTAATGAACATGAAGCTAAGTTATATGCTTAATCAATCAAATAGAGTTCAATAAATTAAGAACTTTATGCCAACAAGATTTTACATATCATTCTCTGAAAAAACAAACATCATAACTACAGGCTCAAATAAATACATTAATAAATAAATAGCAATAATCATCGCCAAAATATAAAAACCAATGGTGTTAGTTGTAAGAACTTCTTTATCAGTCATTTGGACTTGATGAGCGCTGAAGTGAAATTCACATAAATTATCTCCTTCCCCAAGTAAAAAAATTCATGTGACACCCCACTAGTTCATCTTGATGTTAGGAATAACATTTCTGTAGCTTACAACCCAGTTACCTTTCCCCACCTTCATATGAAACTATACATATATGAATGAACTAAAACCAACTCTCAGGAGCTAAGTTAAAAACAAAAATATTATTTTATGTGCCTGAATGATGGGTGATAAACAATTAAACTGAAGCTACCATAATTATACACTATATAACTTCTTAATTTGATATGGCGACCTTTCATGCATAACATCGTGACGTATAACAACCAGAGTCCGGAGTCATAAACCAGCATTAAACCAACAAGATCAACAACGCTGAAGTATTTGAAGCTATTCTTTCACTTATGACTGAATGGAGATATAACTGAATTAACAACTACCAACCGACTAAAACAAGTCAACCGAAAGACTTGCTGTAACTTCTAAAAAGTAATCTGTTATTCGAGATATATTGTTTAAGAAAACAATTAATAGAACTTACTGTTCCCAAGACATCGCTGACATCGACAGAAGCAAATTCACAAGACAGTGTAGGAAAACTGTTAAAGAAAATTGAAGGAGCCATTAATAGAGATGGTAAAAGAAATCTTGATTCTTGCATACATAATGCAAAGTGGAGAGAGAAAATATGTCCGCGAAATGCAAGCAAACAAGCAGATATTAGAAGATATACTTTAAAGCTTCTAAAGATCATGAGAAGATAATATCATTTAAGTCAAACTATCAACCAAACAGAGTTGTACATTAACCAATGCAAAGTATAGGATGATGTTAACTCACGAATATTTCAGATAACAAAAATTTATTATTTTTCTTTTGACAAATATGTCCTAGAAGGATACTTGAAACTAAAATAAAAGGAAACAAGTTAAAAATGAGAAATATATGGATTACATGGCTATACAGCATACATAGAAGAATTTAGCTATAAAAGAAGACTACATTGATGGTAGTCATGTATACATTGCCTGCCTTGAAAAAAATAAAATAAATAAATAAAAACTAATTTGAAGTCCTCCATAGTTCAACTTCAGTTCTAAAATAGTTGTAAAGGGGTCAATTGGCTCCCAGGTTTTACGTCTGTGGACTAAAGAACTAAATGCTGAAAATGGTAGTTGCCATGGCAGATTATTATAGACCATTCTATTATATTATTATATTATCTAGAATAAACTAGTGGGCTTGAGGCACATAGAGATAAGGTGCCCATTAGGATTATTTTGTTAGGGCTAGTATTATATTCAAGTGAATTCTTACTCTTTAGTAGGGCATGAAAGATTTTATAATTTAGCTTGGGGGAGATTACTTCCTTAGTTTGAAAAACATTTTGTTCTTTTCTTTACTTTTCTACATACTAGTACAGAGCCCGTGCGATGCACGGGGTGCACAATTTTAAGGTCATTTATCCATTCTCATAATTTTATAAATGAATAAAAAAATGTACGGGATATATATAGTACGTGACCTGTAATAGGCCAAAATGTGAACACGGGTGATGCACGAGGTGCACAATTTTAAGGTCATTTATTAGTGCATACCCCGTGCGATGCACGTGATACATATAATAAATCAATTATTTTTATAAGACTTGTACGTCTAGACAAAAAAATAATAGGCTTGGATCATCCATATTTCACATCTTTTAATAAGTGGCGTTTATTTAAGCCAAAAAATTAACATGTTAATTAATATATAATTCCGCTAACACGTCATACTAATATTTATTTGATTTTAGAATACATATTTATTCATTGATATAGGAAAAAATAAAAATTTTATTAATTATTGTTCACCATATAATACTCAATTATTATTTTATTATAAAATTTACAGTCATATAATGTAATTATTATTATTTATAAAAGTTATAGATGTAGACTTCTTTATGTAATGAAATTCAAAATAAAATTTTGGGTATAAATATTTACAATATACACACACATGTTTTTTAGAATTCAATTTTCTCATAATAATTCTTTTTTAAAAAAAAATGATTTAGCAATTGCCAAAAAATAAATCCCTTACATAATCAAGAGATTTTTTTTTTTAATTTTCATTTTAAGGCTTTATAGTTTATTTAACATACTATGCAATAGAAAAATATTTTACAATAAGTTCATTTTTGAAACATAACAAAAAAAAGTGATAAAAACACTATCATAGTTGACAATAATATACAAATAAATAACATGTCGAAATTTTAAAGAATAACGATAATTTTATTATCTAACCATCAATAAAATCATTTAATGATGTAATCATTATCTTTTAAATAATAAATAATATTAATTTTTTAAAAAAATATTAGTGTTATATAATTAAATAAAGGTTAAAAAATATTACTCGACAAATATTAATTATAATGGATATCAGTAAAATCATTGCAGAAATTATTTAAGGAAAAAATCTTAAAAATCATATTTGGATAGTAAATGTAAATATGCAAGCATTTAATCATATAGTAAAAAATTTCCAAAAAAAGTATGCATTAAATGTTTGTTGACTTTTCTTGCTACTGTTTTTGGTAAATATGTTGGCTTTTAATATATATATAGATTAACATTTCAATATTGACTCTTTACTCCTATCAATTGGTCTGACCTGGACACGACATGTTTGGTTCTAAGATTTTGAGCTTTGGGGAGAGTCAGAACGCAACTGCACACCGCCTCACTGAGCACCGTTATCACCAAACTCATAAACCTACTCACAGATTTCGCTTCAGATAAGCAGAACGGAAGAACCAGCGGGCATGACACGGACAATGATCACTCATGTTCATCTTCCCATAAACACAATTCACTGGTTAGTTTTGTTTCCTTCCAACGACATTGAGATCCTGCATTTCAACGGGACAGATCCGAATGGATGGCTAGCAGGGGCAGAACATTATTTTACCATACCATGCACCCGTGACAAATAGAAAGTGTTTGCTGTATTTTTTAGCATGGACGGTCAAGTGTTCACTAGCTTTGGTGGAGTGAACAAATTCCAAGCTTGACTTCAGACCAATTTAGGTCCGAACTTATTGATCAATTAGGTGACGATTTGATGGCACCTCCGGAGGAACAACTGGCAGCTATTCACCAAGTTCTTAAAGTCTATGAATATTACAATAAATAATGCGCACGTGATGCTCAGATACTGGGATTGTCACCTGATGTCCAATTAGAGTCGTTCCTCTACACTCTATAGTCTTGTGGCGGCTGTTTCAGTGCATCTTTGACCGAATGATGTGGTAATTTGCATACAGCCATTATTGTCACCAACTCTACTAAACAGTTAAATCAATTTTCTAACCAGTGTACTATGGGAAATGGTGGACTATGGGTTTTTGGTTTGGCTGCACGCCAAACCCAGCTTCTCAAGGTTCTACATTACCTAACCATAATTTGCAAAACCAACTACAAATGGTTGCCAATATTTCTACGATCCAACCTACTATGTTGTTAAAAAAGGCACCCACCATTATTCCCATCAAGAGTACTATGATCGACGAGCAAAAAGGCTTTAATTTTGATGCGTAGAACTGTATATCCCAATGCATTCCTGCCCCCAACAAATCCATTAAAGCCTTGATTGCTGCTGAGGATGATACATACTGAGGTCGTCAGTAAAAAACAACATTGGATCAAATTTGCTGCCGGCTAGATTATGCACTACATAATTCTGCCACCCTTAAAGACAAGGGTAACTTGAAAGGGGGAGATTTGTTACAGACCATAATATTAAATTATCTAGAATAAATTTGTGGGCTTCAGTCCCATTGGGTTAATGTGCCCATATGGTTATTATTCTATTTAAGTGAGTACTTAATCTTTCGTATAGGGCATGAGATTTTTATTATTTCTTTGCTTTATTTTTCTACATAAAAAAATAGTTCTTTAAATTGAGCCTTCATTCCTGTCACAAAAAGTTAAAATCGTACCAAAAGTATGATAACAATTCCCCTAGGCCCTAGGCCCTGAACAAGTTTCAAAACCTTCCTGAGTAATTCTGGCTAAGTACCTTGAGGCTACGTTTGAAATCCCTTGATTTCAAAAGTTTTGAAATATAATTTTTTTTACTTGCACACTCTTTGAATGGATGTGTTGAAAATATTATAAACAATTGTCTAACTCGCACCAATGGTGTTGACGTGATGTGGTGATGAACCTAAATGATCGCGGACAGCGTGGTCGTCAACGGTGATAAACAGTTGATTTCAAATGACTAGGTTTGAGGAGTCATTTAAAATCCTTCAAAATAATGACTAAAAAATATCTAGCATGAATTTGAAATCCTCCAACTTCCATTACCATACCAACATACATGGGAATTTGAACTTGTAAATTTAAAATTTTAGATTTCAAATCCCTCAATAAATCTTTCAATCCACACGTAGTCTGAGGCACGTAGTCTGAGGTCATTATGAATCGTAAAGGAAAATCATACACCAACCCCAGACAAAAAAAGTAACAGGAATAATATGTGATGCAAACTTGCCTCATACTGAAATCAATTCGTAAAAAGTCCCCATCAGAACTCTTATCAACAACAACAGATGTAGAGGAGCTCACTGTCAAATAATCATTCAGTTCCTGCATATCACAATAAATTAATAAGGCAGAGATGATGCATTTTCTGAGTAATGTTGCCAAATGTGCAACCTTATTAGCATTTTTAATTAGTTAACGTAAACAAGATAACAAAATCTTCTGAATAAAAATAAACCAATAATTATCGAAAAATCTTTTCCAATATCTGCTTGGGCAGAATTACTTAATCGTCACCATTGAAGATTAGCGTCTTACCATTCCAAACAAGAAGACCATCGAAAAAGCGGCTATAACTGACAATCCAGCACCTGATAGTGATGCCTCGGTCAAGTCCCTGGGAATTTTCCTGCAATGGAGAGTAAGGGGTTGGGAGAAAGAGGGGTATTAGATCATATCAAGAGACAGGTGGACGGCAAACCTATTATCATACAGTCTTCAATAGAACGTTTTAAATATAGTATTACACAAAATAATCATTTTCCTGAATTCCCACTAAACTAAGATTTAAAACTGTGACTTTTACTCGCGCTCTTTCATCTATAGGTCAATATCGTCTTAAACAAAAGTGAATTTTATATTTTACGAACAGATCACAAATAGGAAAGCATGGTTAAAAATGCAGGGATAGAAATACTTCCATCTCTTAACTTTTCTTCAGTAGAACTAATATTTCACTATGAGCTAAAAATATAAAAAAAAAATATATATATATCATTGCAAATGCAATTTTCTAACCGGAGACATAACAGGCAAAGGAGCATGCACCACAAAAAATTATCATCTTAAAATGATTCATGGGATACTGCATAGATGCATTCTCCAGACATGTTTTGCAAGCCCAAAAACCAAAAAAGAATGTCCTACTGTGTAACTAGCACCACTCGGCCCAGGTCAAATATCATGTAGGTTGATGAATCTAGTGAGGTCTTCAATGCATAACTACAATCATATAAAGATCCAACTGATACAACACGAGTACCAGCTTTTTTCAATAGCAAACCAACTGCACCAATTCATCGGCACACATAGCACATTACATAGATTCAACGCATAATTTTGCACACTGAAAACTGAAGCTCTTTTGATCTTTCATTAACAACAAAACCCAGAAAGGGCTGATGATTTCGTTTTAATCAGATAAATATTTCACAGAACGGCTCTGTAATATTCCAACAGAATAATGTTCCACAAAGGTTATAAAATTCACCAAACAAGAATCCAAAGAAGTGCAGAATAAAAATAAAATGTAATCCAACTAACAACAATAATTAAAAATGAAGGATGAAAAATGTCAGCTACCTGTAAAAATCCACCGATTTAATTTTACTAGTCGAGACCATGGTGAATCAATCAGTCGTCAACCTCCAAGGAAATCAACCAACAAAAATAAAAAGAGGCCAAGTAATTGCGAACAGAATCGAGAATACAGATCTGTGAAAGAACGCAAAATCGAGATTTTCTTCCTTTAAGATTTTTCGACTCTCAAGCGAAAGCGAAACGCGTTCGCTTTCGTTCGAATGCGGTGAGGTTGTGACGCCGTGTGATTACGGTTTGATTGGATATTTTAAAATAGTGAAAATTTAAGTTTAAATTAATTGTAACCCGTACTTTCGCACAAAAAATTACATGAAAAAGAACAGAATAATAAAAATATGTAAAAATTATAAAATAATCATTAGAAAAAACGTTTTAAAACACAAAATCTAATATTATCTAATATTATTAAATAATTTTTTATATTCAATTTTTCTTATTGTTATAATCTCTATTATCACAAATCATAATTCAAACTCCTTCACTGGTGGCTCTGGATAGTGTTACATATAATTGTTCATGACTGAATAACTCGAATATAAAAGTGAAGTAACATAAAAAATGAGAAAATAACCTCCTCCACCATCTAACATTTTTTTAAGGACATCAATATGACATTAAGTTTTAAATTTCATAAATATAAAAATTAATTTTTATTTTTCCTTGTCTCTTTTTTTCTCCCCCTTTCTTAATGTCTCATACTTAGTCCCTTTTTTAAATTTCTCATGTCTTTCTTCTATTCTTCAGTTCCAATACGAACACGAGCACCCTCTGGAGGTAGCGGCTGAAAGAGCCCTATTGACGGCAAAACCCCTAAATTTCATCACAAATCAATTATCCAGCGGTATATACCCGACAAATTTATAGCGGTGATGGTAGCTCGGAGATGGAGCCCATGAACATCGATATCGCCACAGGCTCGCTCAATTGCTTGGTCATTTTCTATGTCGTCACTAACGTCCTCGGCTTCATCAGATTTTTCCACAGCTCGGAGATGGAGCATATTTTATCAGTTTTTTCCATCAGCACCAAAGAGACTTCCATCAGCTCACACATGGTAAATCTATCACATACTGAATATTACCAGTGTGGTACTCGTGCGATGCACGAGCTATTTTTATTAAGGTAAGTATTTTGATTTGGATGATGGGAATAAAACAAAATGTCACTTATATATTATTAAACATATTATTGTACACAACATTGTTTGTTTGGTCTTTTGGTACATAGTCTATAGCCACAAATTATATTAGGATTCTAGATAAGATTAAATAAATCAATTAATTGGGATAAATTTATCTGCAATCCGATTTTTTTTAATAAAAATGATTCGTTGCAATTAGGTAAAGATACATATTATAGTACTTTGTCTAATTTAAAATCACCAATTTAAAAAAAATAATAATAAAAAATGAGAGAATTTTGACTTTTACAAAATTGTCATATCGAATTTTACCTAAATTAACACAATTTCTATGCAATCCTATTTTTTGTAATAAAAAATTGATCTGCAATTATGAAAAGATATATGTGATAGTATTTTGCCTAATTCAAAATTTTCGATCTTATGGTAAACAATTTTTTTTAATAAAAAAATGATAAAGAATTTAGACTTTTGCAAAATTAGAAATATCAGTCAAAATTTATTTAAATCCACAAAATTCATGAATTTTGGGTGCATATATAGTTGATCGATTTTTGGAATAATTTAAAAAGAAAATTAAAAAGCTGCCAACAATAGAATGAAATATATGCTAGTTGACTTTTTTTGTTACTATCTTTGGTAAATAGGTTGGCTCTTCACATATATATATA
>CACSLK010032525.1:2999566-3012692 GCA_902706635.1 Striga hermonthica | reverse complement strand
GGTTGACCAATATGCTCATACTTGAAGTTCTTTGTATTTTTTTTTTTTTCTTACTACCACCTGCAAATTCACTTGTCTTTACTACCAATTTACAACTTTAACCAGTTGGATCTTTCGAGTATTCTTCCAAGGAACAACTTCAAGGATGTTTGTTGCTAGCGATTCACGAAGTTAGTGAAGCATTTGGGTTTGGTTAAGATTGTTATCGAGTTCGATGTGGTTCCACGACACCTACTGCTAGATCGGTTTTGGGGAACGAACGGGCCGTTTGAGAGGATGGGGTGCGACATGGATTTTTTGATGCAATCTTGGTTGGATGGCTAGAAGAGGCGTGGGATAATTTACGATAGTTTCATGGCCAAGATAATGGCTACTACAGATTAGGTGGCACGGCAGTTCCCGAAGTACAGTGCCAATACGATAACTAAAGCAACTTGTCAGATACATTTTGCTTAGACGTTGTTGATGTCTTAAAATGACCAACAATGTGTTCGAACTACACACTAGGATGTGTGCTTGGTTCGGTCTGCACGAACAAAAGGTGCGTGTGTGATATTCGGTTCTGAGTATGGAACGAATGATAGTTCTGTTCGTGATTATGTAGTAATTGATGAGAGCATTTACTCATTGCATTTAATGTTGTTCTCCTCCTCCTTATATAGGAAGTTTAGGGACTGTTTACATTTCCCTCTTGGGGATTTTCCTACATTTCTTTTACAAGATATTTTAAGATATTAGTAATTCCATATTAAATTCTAATTGTACTATGCAATCTAATTCCAATATCAATGGCCCGTCCGGATTGCGCCACGTGTCTTAGCTTTTCCCGCACCATCGGATGGGTGATTTGGGGACACTTTCGCATTAAATGCGCCTGGTACTGCCGATTTTGGTAATGATGAGGATAAATTTCCCACTTGAGCCTGCACTCGTCCCTCAGCCTATCCGACTTGTTTTTAGTCGGTCCGTTCGTTTCGTCGTGGGGATAAGATCGGGTTGTTCGGTCTATGCCACCAACAAAGGCCCCCTGATTCGGGTATCACGTGAGGTATGATCTCCAGTCGTGATGCCTGGATCTGCTTCTCAGGATGGACCGAACAAACTCTCATCCGCTCGTTCTCATAACTGACCGCCATTACCTACCAATCGGCGCGTCGGTCCTGTAACGGCTATCTTCTCTACAAAAGGCGTGTCTCATTTATCAGGGGTCCCAACAATAACTGCAACTTCACACGCGTCGCCCTCTCTCTGGCAATTCCTTTATTGATGGCGTATGCGAATCGTTTCTCTGACACGTTGTCTCGCGCATAAATCATTATGTCTTTTCATTCCCCTTTTGGATAGTATAAATACTGCTATTCCCTTTTCGAAATCTTCTCAATTGATATTTCTGTTTCAACTTATTCAAAATCCTCCTTACTTCAAGATTGATTAGCTCGTGCACTCGTTCGGTTCCTCTCTGATTTTCATTTCGTTGTCTGTTGGGAAGGTAATTCTCTCTTCTTTTCCTTTCCTTCTCTCCTCTTTCTCTATCATTATGAGTGCCGAGGCTTCGTCTTCGTCCAAGAGCTACAATGAGGAACAATATGAGGAGGCCTTACAAGGCGACACGACGGGTAGGATGAGATTGCCCCTTCAGACGGAGAGTCCGGATGAGGATCACCAATCGAGCAAGCTATCATATCCATTCCTAATGGCTACTGGCGCTGTCCGTACCACGAGTGGCGGACGACGAGTATTTTTGGGTTGGATCATATTTCCAGCGACATGACGGACGATAAAGTGGTCAAAATTCGGACGTCCATCAGGCTGCCTCGTGATACTAAGATGTTCGCCCCTTACAACAGGGAGCGGGTCCACTGTCCGCCTCCCGGCTATGTTGGCGTGTTTGAGCGTTCGATTGCCTTCGGGGTTCGTTTTCCCCTTCCTCGAATCCTAACAGAATATTTGAGAGATTGGAGAGTCGGTTTTAGTCATGTTTCTCCGATTGCCTGGCTGAAGATCATCAGCCTGCTCGTACTATTTAGCCAACAAGGTTAGGAGATGCCAACCCCTGATGACATACGCACATTCTTCTTAATGAAAGAGACGAGGAAGAAATCCGGACAGTTCTCTATATTCGTTCGTGACCCAAGGTTCAGGGATCTTATCACTAAAGTACCGGAGACGATTAGTAAATATAGGTCTTCTTGGTTTAGGGTCGGACGTGGTTGGCGGACGCCAAAATCCCCAAATGATCTGGGAGCCTCTGAATTTTTTACTGTCCCGACGAGATTTGTCGCAAAAATTTATGAGTTTATGTTTTCTTTCTTCTCGTTCGTCATTCTTAATTTTTGGTTATTTTTGTTCAGCCTAACAGGTCAAGTTCATTGTTACAGCCAACCCTGCATTTGTTCTCGAGTTGTGAGAGTCGTTCGTTCTCTAGTTGACCGAGCTATTGAAGAGCAAGAAGGAAGACGAATGAGTCAGACCGAAACTAGTGGAGGATTCTAACTTATTCAAAGCTGGACTTTGCACGGAAAACGTCGAGATTTCGTGTCTTCCTAGTGAGTACCTCTGCTCATTTCCCTTTCTAAAGTCCATTCAGTCGACGAATTATAGAAACCGATTACCGTAACCGTCTTATTCTTCACAGCCTTATATCCTTTGGGCAATCTGAGAGGCGTGGCCACCGACACGGGGGAAAGGAGAACTGCTGCTAAGTTAAAAGGGAAACAAGCCGCTACCAGTTCCAAACAAGGGTCAAAATCCAGAGAATCGACTGCCAAGATGGACCGTTTGGCGATGATTGCGAAGATGAGGGCCGCTCAGATGTTGACGTCAAAAGAGTCGACTTCTCAGTAGGAAACCGGTTACGAGATTATCGACTCCTCGGGCGAGGAGGACTATCAACATCTGCAAGACAACCGCTCGGTGGGTCGCAAACGGGCGACCGAGGTTGATGAGGCTCGCAAGGCCAAATGGCCGGTCCGTCGGGAACGCAAGAACAGGGGTCGAAGATTGGGCCCATCGAACAGGCGAAGCCGGGCGGCTTTTTCGAAGGGACGGATGCTCCCATTCACCAGGACGGGTCGAAGACTTATCTCCAGGTCGAACCAACAAGAGCGACCCGAGCGGATCGCTTGAAGAATGTATCGGATGACTAGTTCGTCCGCTACAAATCCGTGGCGCACCCACTCCTTCCGAACGTAGGGAACTGGCCCCACACGTGACGGATGCGGCGCCTTTATAAGTTGGGATCTTCCGGCTGAACTGACAGCTCAAGCGCTCACTCCAACAGAGAGAATAGAATATACTGCAGGCAGTATGGGTCGTGCCTTGTGTATGCAGGCGGCGACTTTGGCCGAGTTCAAGAAAATGAGTAGCGACCTGGCGAAGGTTACGGCGGATCATGCCGTTTGTAAGGACAAGATACATTCTCTTCAAGACGACCTCAAAAAGGCTAATTTGCTGCGGGTGAAGATCGTTGAACTCGAGGGCTAGTTGAAGGTGGTTCGGATGGAAGAGGTGAAGCTGATTGGTCAAGTGGAGGACGCTAAAAATCGGCTGGGCATGGCCGAGAAAGAGCTCATGGTGGCCAAGCTGGATGCGGAGGAGGCCGTCTGAAAACTTGCAGCGGCCGAACGGGAGGGGACATTGCCATGGCCGAACAGGAGCGACTCCCGACCGAGTTGACTGGAGTGGGACAATCCCAAGGGTCATACGAGGTCGGCTTTGAGAAGGACCGCTTGGTCGGGTTGGATGAGTACAACAAGACAGACAGGTTCCTGGCCGATATGGACTTGAACGTTGCGCTTGGGTTGAACTGGGTGATCCACGCAATGAAGGATAGAGGCAAAACTCTGAAATACCTCGAGGCTATCCGTGACATCAAGTTCGAACGATTGGCTCTACCCGATGAGGTGAAGATTTTGGCCGTGATCGCTAACGATGATGAGAAGACTTATGATAGTCGTCTGATGGATTCTGCCCTCTCCAAATCTGCTGCGGATACGACCGGGGCTGGACCGAGTCGCCCCTCAGATCATCAAGCTGAGGGAATGAATGAGAATGAAGGCGACGCCGGACCAGGGCAGCAACCTCCCGCTTGATTTTCGATCATTTTCTAGTACTTATCTCCTTCTAAATATGTTTGTGCGGGCTGTAACCCGTTTGAACAATTTTCTTTCAGTTTATGTTTTTGGATGATTGTCTATTCCGGACCCGGGGATGGTTTATTCCCTGTAGGGTCGATGTTTCAAAACAATTTACCCTAAGTACTTATAATCACTGTTCTAAAAATCGGCCTAGGCGGCCGCCTAGGCGGCGCCTAGGCGCTAGGCGGTGCCCGGGCGCCTCCGATTTGCACAAATCGGCAGAAAAAATCGGTGAGGCGGCTAGGCGGCGCCTAGGCGGGCCTAGGCGGCCCTAGGCGTTCCTAGGCGCCCTTGGCGGGCGCGGCGGCCAGGCGGTTAGGCGGCGCCTAGGCGGGAATAGGCGGACCTAGGCGCTCCTAGGCGGGCTCGGCGGCAATTTTTCAGTTTTTTTTTTAATTTTTTTAAATTTTTTAAATATTAATTACATTATTTTATTCTCATGTTTTCTTTAAAATATATTAATTTTATTATTTGGACTTAGGTGTGTCGATTTATTATAAGTTGAGATAGTTTTATTTTGTAGGTAGTCAAACTAAATAAAAAATAAGGTATTTTATATTGATTTCTAGGCCCCGACTAGGCACCGCCTAGGCCCCGCCTAGGCGCTCTAGGCGCTAGGCGCTGGTCGAGCGCCTAGCGGGCGCCTAGCGACTTTTAGAACACTGCTTATAATGAATGAAGTGTATGGCTCCTTCTTTCTTTGGTCAATTGTTGTGCAACTTGTTGTCCTTTTGTCGGGCTATCTTTCTTTAGCGTGACTTCTATTCTTGCCGGATGACCTTAAGTGGTGGTTGTTTCCCTATTTGGGGTCTTTGTTATTTTTGACCGGACAACCTTAAGTGGTCTGGTTTTTACCCTACTTGGGGTCTTTTTTCATTTTTTGATCGGACAACCTTAAGTAGTCCGGTTTTTACCCTAGATGGGGTCTTTTTTATTTTTTGACCGGACAACCTTAAGTGGTCCGGTTTTTACCCTACTTGGTGTCTTTTTCATTTTTTGCCCGGACAACCTTAAGTCCGGTTTTTACCCTACTTGGGGTCTTTTTTATTTTATGATCGGACAACCTTAAGTGGTCTGGTTTTTGCCCTACTTGGGGTCTTTTTTATTTTTTGACCGGACAACCTCAAGTGGTCCGACTTTTACCCTACTTGGGGTCTTTTTTATTTTTTGACCGGATAACCTTAAGTGGTCCAGTTTTTACCCTACTTGGGGCCTTCTTTATTTTTTGACCGGACAACCTTAAGTGGTCCGGTCATTACCCTACTTGGGGTCTTTTTTATTTTTTAAACGGACAACCTTAAGTGGTCCGGCTTTTACCCTACTTGGGGTCTTTTTTATTTTTTGACCAGACAACCTCAAGTGGTCCAGTTTTTACCCTACTTGGGGCCTTTCTCAATCTTGACCGGGGAACCTTATGTGGTCTGATTTTTACCCTACTTGGGGTCTTTTTTTATTTTTTTTGACCGGACAACCTTAAGTGGTCCGGTTTACCCTACTTTGGGTCTTTTTTATTTATTGACCGGACAACCTTAAGTGGTCCGGTTTTTACACGATAAAAATAGAACACTTTATTGATAATATTTTTTCAAGTACACTGCATTCCAGGGGTACATTAGTGGGGTTCCGCCTAAATACTTCAAACGGTAGGCCCTATTCCTGGGTACAACGTCAACTTGATACGGTTCTTCCCATTTTGGTTTTAGGGGGCCCGGATCCGGCCCCGTCACTCTTTTCAACACGAGATCACCCGGCTGGTAGAGGTGAGATTTAACTCTTGTGCTAAAGTGTCTTTCGGTCACCCGTTTATATGCTGCGTTCTTCAGTTTGGCGTGCGTCCGTAACTCTTCTATTAGATTTAAACTTGTCCACAACCCTTCACTATTTGATTCCTCTTCAAAGCTTTTTACTCGGTATGTTTCTGACCCAATCTCGACCGGTACCATTGCCTCCGAACCGTATGCTAATGAGAATGGTGTTTCTCCAGTTGTTGATCTTGCCGTGGTCCGATATGACCACAGGACGCTTGGGAGTTCCTCTGGCCAGGCCCCTTTCGAGCTTTCCAATCGTATTTTTAAACCATGTTTGATAATTTTGTTGATGGCTTCCACCTGTCCGTTTGACTGCGGATGGTAGGGAGTGGAGAAGCAGTGTCGGATCCCCAACTCTTCGCAGAACGTGTCGAATCTCTTACCTTCGAATTGTCGTCCGTTATCAGTTACCACAGAGTGTGGAGTACCGAAACGGCAGACGATTGACTTCCATAGAAAATCTATCATTTTTTGGCTCGTTTACCATTGCCAAGGGTTCAGCTTCCGCCATTTGATGAAATAGTCGACTGCCACGACCGCATACTTGACCCTTCCCTTTCCCGTCAGCAGGGGCCCAATCAGGTCTATCCCCCATTTAGCGAACGGCCAAGGGCTGAAGACTGAAGTGAGTGGATGAGCCGACTGCTTCAGATTCGGGGCGAACGTTTGACATTTGGCGCATCGTCCAACCAGATTGAACGAGTCCTTTTTCAACTTGGGCCAATAGTATCCCTATCGCAAAATTTTATGCGCCAATGCTCGTCCACCCGAATGATTCCCGCACACTCTTTCGTGCACTTATCTCATGACTCGTTCGATTTCTTCAACATTTATACATTTGAGCAGAGGATTCAAATAACCTCTCTTGTACAGTGTTTCTCTTACGATCGTATACCTCGCCGCTCGGGTCCTCAGCGACCGGGCTTCTTTGGGTTCGGTTGGGAGTTCCCCTATCTCCAAGTACGCGCGGATTGGATCCATCCATCCGAGAGACTTTTCGTTTGTCGATTCCCCAATCGTCATGAGTTCAGTCTGGACGGCTGGTCTCTCTTGATGTCGTGTGTATACGTACTCGATTTCTTCAGTTCCTCGGCTTGATGCCAATCGTGCTACGCGTCCGCCTGAGAGTTTTCGGACCGGGGAACATGTTCGAGTTGGATATTTGCTCGCGACATCTTCTTGCGAGCCAAGTTCAAGTACGACACCAATCGAGATTCCTTTGTCTCGAACTTTCCCGAGATTTGCTTTACCAGCAATATTGAGTCCGAGTATACCTTTAAACTTGTGATGTTCATTGAGTGGGCTAAGTCCAAGCCGGATAGTAACGCCTCGTACTCGGACTCAATATTAGTGGCGGCGAACAAGTATCGAACTGAATGGCAATATAGCTTTTTTTGAGGACTGACAATTATGACTCCTCCGGACCCATCGGACGTGGCAGATCCGTCTATATACATTTCCCACATTTCCGTGGTTTTGACCGGCTCGGCTCCCGTAATGAATTCGGCTACAAAGTCGGATAGCGAGTGGCCTTTAATCGTTATCCGAGGTTTATATGTTGGAGCAGTATACCCGGCGTTCCAATCAGATTGGACGTATTCTACTTGTAAATACAATCTATTGGAATTATATTAAATAATAAGGCATTACTTTATTTTAAGAGTAAGCATTTATCATATATTTGCACTTAAGATAAAATCCCTAGATCACTTATAGCTATAAGATATGGTTGCGCATAGAGATGGTGATCATGGAACATATCTTGAAAGGTGTGATCTTAAATACAATTCCAAGTCGTTGGATGTTTCGAGATGGGATATCGAATAAATCCGGAAAAGACTTGCACATAGTATGTATGCTTATTAGATAAGAATGTTGCATTCCATCAACATTAGCGTGTGACGCAAATACATATATGTGGGGTGCTTGTTAGAGAACAAGTTCACTGAACATGACCATATGAAAATTCTTAATGAAAGTTTATCATGTCGAATAAGAATTTTCATGTTACAGTAGTACATGATTAATCCTTAGACTTGAGGCACGATGGTAACTTTGTGCATATTATATTTTACTTTGATTTATCCTTTTGATTGCTAGCACAATCGTACAAAGGGATATTTTGGGTATTATATTAATATGTATGGAAGTTTGTCAGTGGCCAACAAAGGATTCGACACTTATGAAGATAAGTGAATTTCCTATGTGTTTCATAGTTAGTAATTCAAAGTCCTTGGCCAAGGCGGGATGAATAGAGATTCATAAACGAATTACTAAATTTGAAATGGAATCATAGTTATTAAATCAATTTGGGTTTCGACAAAATCATACCCAAAGATTTAATTGGGAAATTGGATGTCGAAAGGATTTTACATGTATGGACTTGTAATCGAAATAGGTTTACTCGCTATTCACTTAATACTAGATTCATGCTACTTGCTAGATGTTCCCATGATATGTGGGTTCTTGAATTAAAGAGTTAATTCAAGAATAAGAGTGAATATGAATAACTCAAATTACAAAGAGTTGTAAACCCACTACTAGTATTAATTGTGAACCTAAAAGGTCACACCAATTTTTGAATGAAGGTAAAATTCAAATAGTATTTCTAAAGAGTTAGAATTAATTGACAAATCTAATTTGATTAGATATCAATTAAAGAAATATATTAAATTAATCAATTAGATTGATTAATTGAATTTTGGATATTAATTTAGTAATTAATAGAATTACTAATTAATAGTTGGAATTTAAAATTGAATTTTAAATTTCAAATCCAAATAATAATAAGATTATTAAATAAGGAAATGGAAGAATAGATTAAAATAATAAAGTCTTGAAAAATGTTTTCAAGAATTATTATTTTATTATTTATCTTTAATATGATTGAAAATTAAATATTAATAAGAATAAATTAATTATGGTGGTTTGGAGTTGTTAACCAATCCACATAATTAATCTTATTTTTATTAAAACAATAATGGTGGTTATAAACCACTCCACATTATTACTTAAAAGTCAATATTTGGTATGATTATTTAAATAAAATCTGATTTTATTTAAAATAAAATATATCAAATATTGATTATTTTATGCTAAAATGTTTAGTATAAATAGGTGCAAAATGTTTGTACATTAGTTGTTAAGTTTTGAGTAAAATTCTTCCAAGAGAAAATTCATTCAAAGAGTTGAGTGATAATACAAGAAAGTGTTCGTGAAAAATTTCCTTATAAATATATATTCTATACTTCTTGAAAAACCGAATAGTTTCTACTAGCGAAGAAACTATAGTCAGAACCAAAGTTCAAAAGGTGGATACGATTAGAGGGAAGACACTTGGATTCCTAAAGTGAGTAACAACAAGAAGTGATCGTTACCAAACCGGGAATTGATTTCCTCATACATCGTCGGTTTTGAAGGAGTTCAAGAACAAAGGTAATTTTTATAAATTACATATCAAATCAAAATTAGTAAAAGTTACTTGATTTTAAATGATGCTTATTTGTTATCTCGTTATACTTATGTACGGAATAATTATTTATAAGATAAATACTTATAAAATTTTAAATTCCGCTGCAAACTCTGTTCCGTACAGTATATCGAACCCAACAGTGGTATCAGAGCCACGTTACAATTTGCATCTTTAAAATCAGATTTTGATTTGAAAAATTGTTAAAAACACGAACTGCAATAAAAATCGAATAGAGTATTCGAAAACACGAGTCGTGAAGGATGACACGACTCGTGTGACTGGTCGTGTGGGGTCACACGACCCGTGTGAGGAGTCACACAAGTTGTGTGACCAGTCGTGTCACCTCACACGAGTCGTGTGAGGTGTGACACGACTCGTGTGACATAAAATTTTCTGAAATTTTTCATAGTCAATTTCGTATTTTTCACACGAGTCGTGTGAGTGAGGCACACGAGTCGTGTGACATGTCACACGAGTCGTGTGACTTGTAACACGAGCCGTGTGACTGATTTTTGATCAGAAACGAGCTGTTTTGACTTAATATGAGTCATTACTACATCAACATATTAAATTAGTGAATTTATATGGTTGATTTAGGGATGATCATGAGCCTTTTATTCATAATGATGAATGATTGCATTTTTATTCAATATGATTGATGGTTGAATTTTTATTTAATGTGATTAAACGAATGTAATTTATCGAGACCTGCGAGTCTCTTGATTTATTGTTTGTAAAATTTTAAATTTTTGTATCGTTAAAAGATTAGATCAAGGTGGAGAACGTTTGATGCGAAAGGCCCACGCATATGTGGGTAATTTTACAAGTTGTAAATCTTGAAGGCCTGTGCTTGTACGGGTAGATAAAATAAAATTGTAATAGAAGTAGTTCTATTTATTTGTTTTATCACGTACATAGGCATAGATCCATTTTGGCTCGAATGGTTCGTATAGACAAGGACATGATCATCCCACCGTATGCATGCATTAGATGTATGTTAGGTTTATTTATGTTTTCGATTCATGCGATGGATGATGCGATAAATAAACACACGTAAAGATGGTAATCGATGAGATCTAAGGAACCCTAACGAATTAATTTGATTAATTCATATCAAATCAATAATGGATAAAAATAAGTTGGAACTTATTAATCCAGGCCTTCCATCAAAAGTAGACGACATAAGATGCTACGATGCTTTATCACTGACCATGAGTTGTGGGGTGGTTTTGTGTCGAAAGCTGTGATCCCTACTAAGTATAAGAGATACTCATGAGACGGATTCCTCTTTGTGTTGACCATGAGTCGTGGGACATTCTGGTGGGCCGTTATCATGAATGTTTGATAGGTTTGATTTGACACTGAGTAATATATACGGTCATAAAATTGAGGTACATAAGGAAAGGTGAGGCAAAACATTTTGAAGGTTGTATAGTGATACAATTGTCAAAAGTTGACTACCAGTATAAATGTTCCATGCGTACTCATAAAATTGGGATATGGAATATTTTTATTGGACTTCAAGCCCACTATGAAAATTAGATTTTCATAATTAAAAGGGTTAATTGCTAAATAAACCTTAACCTTTTTGCGTTTGACAATTTTATCCCAATCTTTGGGTAATTGCAATATAATATCGACTCCAATTTACTTATTGCAAATTTGGGTGCAGAGTGATTGATTTTATGGTTTTGTGGATCGATTTTGTGTCCAATTCTTCTATTGACACGAGTTTTTATGTCATCCACGTAGCAAGTTGACAATTTTCACGTATTCAATGTATATCCACGCACAAAGCCGAAAATTCCATGTCAATGTAAGCTACCGGTGATGAGTATTCTCCTAGATCTTGAGTGAACCGGTAAATATGAGCTCCGATCTATTCGAACCGCCTTCAAATCGACCAGTTTTTTGAAGGTTCAATCAGTTTTAGGTTTGACTTGCAATAAGTAAATTGAGGTCGAGATTATATTGCAATTACCCAAAGATTGGGATAAAATTGCCAAACGCAAAAAGGTTAAGGTTTATTTAGCAGTTAACCCTAATTAAAATGGGGTTTTAATTAAAATAGTGGGAGACATTTAATGTTAAAGACCTAATATTAAATGAATATAAATTCCATAGTCTGATTATTTTCTGCTTCGTTTGTTTTTGTAGATCACTCTACTAAAATGGCTAAGAATCCAATTGCAAGTATCCTTGAACAAAACAAATTAACTGGACCCAATTTTAATGATTGGCTGAGAAACTTGAAAATTGTTCTACAGTCTGAAAAGAGGGACTATGTATTGGACAAAGCTCCTCCTCCTCCACCTGAGGATAAGACATCTGATGAGTATGGAGAATACTTACGTCATACTGATGACAATCTCCAGGCTCGGTGCTACATGTTAGCATCAATGTCAAATGAGTTAAAGAGACAGAACGAATTGTTGAATAATGCTTCTGAAATCCTCATTCATCTACAAGAGTTGTATGGTGATAGGACGCGGCAAATTAGATATCAGATATCTAAGGAGCTTTTCAGGTGTCGTATGACTGAAGGCTCTTCAGTTCATGACCATGGGCTAAAGACGATATCTCTTGTTGAAAGGCTTTCGTCCCTTGGAGTCATTATGGATAATGAACTCTATGTGGATCTCATGCTGCAATCTCTGCCATCGTCATTTGATAGCTTTGTTGTTAACTTTAACATGCATAATATGGAGAATTCTCTGCCAGAATTAGTGAATATGTTAAAGACGGCTGAATCCACAATCAAAAGGGATAAGCCGGTACTTCTTGTTGGATCCACTTTTGGATCACAGGCTTTAAAATCTAAGAAAAGGAAGAGGAAGGGAAAGGTTCCTAGTAAACCCAACAAGAAGGCAAATAACAACAAAGGGAAGAACAAAGAGAAGGTTAATTCTCAGTCTAATCATGAATGTTATCATTGTGGTAAAACTGGGCATTAGAAGAGGAACTGCAAGGAGTATATTGCTAGCCTGAAAAGATCAGGTATTTATTTTGTTGAAGTTAACTTATCAGTTAACGATTCTTCTTGGGTATTGGATACCGACTGTGGCTCACATATTTGCAATGGTTTACAGATGATGACAAGAATTAACAAGCTAGAAGATGATGAAACAATCCTAAGGATGGGCAATGGAGCAAGAGTTGCTGCCAAAGCAATTGGGACTGTTTATCTAGCTTCAAATAATGATGTAAAAATTTGTCTTACAAATTGTTTGTATGTTCCGGATGTTATAAGAAACATTATTTCTATTCCAGAAATGGATAGAGAAGGTTTTAAGTTTGTTATTTAGAATGGAAGATGTTCCATTTTCAAAGATACAACTTTTATATATTCCGGAAATTTGACAAATGGGTTATATACCATTACACCACAAAGTCCCATCCTAACTATTCAACAAAATAAAAGAAAATTAGATAATCATAGTTCATTCACACTTTTGCATGCTCGATTAGGTCATATATCTGAAAAGAGGATTAACAAATTAAGACCAAAACTCGACCTTAGGGGAAAGGATAGGTTGCCTATTTGTGAGTCATGTCTTAAAGGTAAAATGACAAAATCACCATTTGTTGAACAAGTGGAACGAGCTAAAGGTCTGTTGGATTTGATCCATACAGATGTTTGTGGACCACTAAATGTTAGTGCCAAGGGGAACTACTACTATTTCATAACTTTTACTGATGATTATTCACGG
>CACSLK010032525.1:2977788-2988220 GCA_902706635.1 Striga hermonthica | reverse complement strand
TTTTTTTTTTTTTTTTTTTTTTTTGTCAAGCACCCAAAATGCAACTCGAGAAAATATACACCTTCTCCAAACACATATTAAAAGCTCCGTCATCATAATACATACACTGTCAAATCTCAAGAAATTCAATTAATTCGGTTGACAAGAAATACGGTTCAGACTCAACGGGCTACTAATGAACATATAACTTTAAGGGTCAATGGAAAAGGCTAAAACGAGCAATGTCAAAGAAATGCCTCAATCATTTTCACAAATCACTACTTCAATCAATTCATTTCAAAATAGATTCCAAGCAAGTTATGATCAGCAACGACTCCGACCAATATCTCTCAAGAAACAAAATAAGGCTCAAACCCTCACATAAGGTAAATAAATGTCCGACAAAACGGAACATCAATTTCATCAAGGCATACTAGTCATGATCATCATCACATCTCCTCAACATCATCAACAATCCTCAACAAATCTTAAAATCACTATGATCCATACTCGTGAAACAAACAAACTGACTCAAGAAAAGACACCCAAACGAAGACAGAAAATGAAGAAAAAATCCTAAAAGACCTAGACCTGATCAACCATATAAGCACACAATCATGTAAAAACTCCCCCACACTTAAGACCGAACAATGTCCCCATTGTCGATCTTCAGTGCAAGGGAATTAACCAATATAATCAACCAAACACAAAGGAAAAACAAAGACACTAAACAAAATACGGAAATAAAGAGAAAGTAAAAGATACAAACGTACAGAGCACAATGACTAGACTAGTCACTGTGAGTCCGGTGGTGCAGGTGGAGATTGGAGGTAATCAGGACCCGAACAACGGCGGGCCTCCATCACGTCAAATCTCTCGCCCCATTCAGATCAGGGCAGCTCACTAGAACTCGGCTGGTGGTCAGTACGACACTCTTTTTCATCTACAGCTCGGTCCTGCAATGCCCTCTTAGCGTGCTCTCGCATGCACGCGTCCTCGGTCAGCTGCTCAATTGCCCCGAGGTAGGCACACTCTTCAATCACATTCGATTGCGACTCAGGCTGGCCCTCTCAAACAGAAATGGCGACGGACTCGCCCAACACCGTCATGTTCAGCGTCCCACCCTTAACATCAATCATCGTACTCGTGGTCGCCATGAACGATCGTCCGAGAAGAATGGTGTGACTCTTCTCATCCTTTTGCACTTTGTCCACATCTAGCACGACGAAATCGACTGGCACAATCAGCTTTTCAACTCTAACAAGTACGTCCTCCACAATTCCCCTGGGCCGATGGTATGAGCGATCGGCCAACTGTAGACGCATCTTGGTGGGCCTCAATTCTCCGAGCCCGAGCCTCTGATAAACTGTAAGTGGCATGAGATTGATGCCCGCTCCTAAGTCAAGCATGCCCGAGGTCTCTTCCCCATTCCCGAAGGCCATAGTGATCACGAAGCCTCCGGGATCCTTCTCCTTCTTCGGCAAGTCATGCCGGAAGACACTCGCCACTTCACAAATAATCACCTCCTCACCACTCTCAGGCCGCTTCTTGTTTTTGACCACCTCCTTGAAGAATCGTGTATAGGTCGGTATTTTATTCAACACATCAGGAGGAGATAAGTCGACATTGGCCTTAGCCAACATTGCATGAAGGTCCCGAATCATGGTGCGGTCCTTCTCCTCTAACAGTCGGCTCGGGAAGGGGATTTTCGGTCTGTAGGGGTTTGGAGATCTGTGCAAAACAGGCTCGGGTGGCTGTGTAACTAGGCTTGGGACCTCTGGCTCGAGCATAATCACGGTAACCAACATTGCATGCTCTGGTTGGCTCGGCAGTTTCCCTTTGTCCAATTCAGCCTCGATGGTTCCAACCCGTGTGGCTAGCTGGCCCACTTGTGTCTCAAGACGCTTAATAGAAGCATCATGAGTTGTGACAAAATTGAGGATTTTGTCCAGCTTGTCGTCCGTGCTCGATGGGGTTGATCCGGATTCTGGTGCTGGCAGCCTTAACATTCCCCTCGGTTGCTGCTGCTGCGGGACAAAGTTGGTTTGCGGTGGTTGCTGATAGTGATTGTTGGACCATGAGAAATGAGGGTGGTTTCGCCACCCTGGGTTGTACGTGTTCGAGTAGGGGTCATTTCCAGGCCCGTTCTGGTACCCCTACACTGCATTTACCTCGGAATTTTGGCCTCCGTAGCTCGGCTCGATAGCCGATGGGCACACCTCAGAACTGTGTCCCGGAACTCCGCACGCGCCACAAACATTCACGGCCTTAGCCTGAATAAGTGAGGAATTTCTTGCATTTAGTAGCCGCATTTGTTCTGTGAGCTCGGCTATCTGATGAGCCATCATGTCTTGTTTAGGGATTACTTCATTCACCATGGTCCTCTTTCCTCGACTGCTCTTTTGAGACGAGCTAGAACTCATCGCCTCAAAGATGTCCATCATCTCCTACGCCGTTCTCGCCCCGATATCTCCACCAGCTGCATTATCCACCATATACTGAAGATTCTGGTGGAGGGATTCGTAGAAGCTATTCATCAACAAAGCCGGAGGGAAGTTGTGGTGAGGGCACTGTCTCTGGAGCTCCTTGAAACGCTCCCATGCCTCATGGAGCGGCTCGTGCGGTTGTTGTGCAAATGAGACGATTTGTGACCGCAGCTCTTGAGTCTTCTGGTGGGAGTAATACCTCCCTATGAACTTCGTGTACACTTGCTCCCAAGTGGTAAGAGAGTCTGGAGCAAGTGTCATAAACCAAGCCTTAGCCCGGTCCTTGAGAGTCTCTGGGAAGCATCTCATTTTCAACTGATCCTCATTCAACTCGTGAAGTTGAAAGGTCTGGAGAACATTATAGAACTCCCGGATGAAGTGAAGTTGATCTTCATTAGGAAGACCATGGAAAGACGGAAGTAGGTTGTAATGTATGGTCTTGAGCTCGTAGTTTCGAGCAGCTGTTCCTAACCGAATGCAAGAAGTCAGCGGCACGATTACTGGTTGAGCCAAATCGCGAAGAAGAGAACGTGGAGGATTGTTCACTTCCTCTTGTTGCTCATTTTGTGCCATGTCGGTTTTGTTTTCTGAGGCAGATGATTCTGAAGAACGCTCGCCTTTTTCTTGTGACTCCAGAGTAAGCTCCTCCAGCAGCTCCCTCAGGCTCTCGCTAACAGACTTGTTGATTGGAGATAGTACACGTCCACTCCTGGTACGCATACACTAAATCAAACAAGGGTTACGAGCACCAATAGTAGAAAAAAGAAAATAAAATAAAAATAAAAGAAAACAAAGAGCTAACACCTAAACAATTAAAAAGAAAACAAAAGAAACACGAAAAATAAACTGAATAAGCGCACGAAATATATCCTAAACCTTCCCCGGCAACGGCGCCAATTTTTTTAAATATTTTTACCGGAGTAGAATCAAAAGATTCGTTCCCCGGGTCATATCGCAAGGAAGGTTAGCCGGAATATTCTGTACGTTTATTCAAGCACAAATGACAGAAATAAAATTCCTAAACATTCTAAATCCAAAGATTGGTTTGGTTTAATTATCAACTACTGCAAAAATTGAAATAAAGCAAATAGAAATATCAAAGCAACAACGAAGAACAAGAAAGATTTGAGAGGCTAGGGAATCAGGGATATCCGTTTGGTTCGAATTGCAATCAGTGGGCAAGTGATTGTTCAGTTATGTGATTTGAATAACATACACGTTCAAGTACTCATTCTCAATAACTCTTCGTAACAAGAGAACAAACTATAACGGAAAATTACCAAGTCATTTAACTCCTAGGCAATACAATTACGAACAAGCCTAGCTTATGCGAGCCTATTTCGACCGATTCCTCCTCTTTCAGTTCTAAGATTCGATTAAAGAAGACTAGAGGGTAGTTAACCGACTAATCAATAGAATTACCAATATCAAGCACGGATAAATCAAATTCAATTAAAACAATTGTAAGTTGAAGTGTCACCCTTCAACAATTCTCAATACTCAAGCCTGACAATTGAGAAACACTAAATGAAGACTAACTCGCATAGGACGAACAATCAATGAATACCCACAATCACAAACGAAATCAAAACATCAATCCCCTATCCCTAGCATAAAGATTTAGCTACTCATCATAAACTCAACCATCATATTCTCATCAAAGAAAGCCATAACATTCATCAATGAAAATAAAAAGACCTTACGATTAATTCGAAATTCAATGTCGAGAGAACAACGAGAAATCCAAATCCGAGAGATAAAAGGGAGTTTTTATTCTCCAAATCCTATCTAAGATGAAAGATTAAGAGAAATATGGGTTCTAAAGGTAAAAAAAACGAAAATATCAGGTCTGGAATGAAGAAATTATGCCCTAAGCTCGATCAAATACGTCCCCCATTCAAAATCGCGAGAAAAACGCGTCAATTGAAAAACAGGCCTTAGCGCCGCTAAGGGGTTAGCGGCGCTAAGCCTTCTTAGCTGGTTTCCTATGTCCCGCTTAGCTGCCAAAACCCCGCTAACCACAATGGCCTTAGCGGCGCTAAGGCCTTAGCGGCGCTAAGGCCCTGGCAGCTTTGCACGACTTCACGGTTTGTGCTCGTTCGGGCTCGTCTGGTATCGGAATTCGATTCTGCTTTTTTCTGTGCGTTCCTAACGAGCTTCTCTATTCAATTATGCTCTTGAAACTAATTTTTAAGGAAGAGAAACTTTGCCCAAAGCTCCTGACCTACACACCAAAAACAAAGAAAAACCAGAAAAACACACGGAAAATACAAGAAAAACCGAAATAGATCAAATCACGCAATAAATTACAAAAACGAATAATACCAACAAAAAGGCTCAATATTGGGGAAAAAGAAACACAAAAAGACAACGAAAAACACAACAAAAATGGGACAAACACCTACTTGGGTTCTTTTTATTTTTTTGACCGGACAACCTTAAGTGGTCCGGTTTTACCCTACTTGGGGTCTTTTTTGTTTTTTACTGGACAACCTTAAGTGGTCCGATTTTTACACGATAAAGATAGAACACTTTATTGATAACATTTTTTTAAGTACACTGCATTCCAAGGGTACATTAGTGGGGTTCCGTCTAGATACTTCAAACGGTAGGACCCATTCCTGAGTACGGCGTCAACTTGATACGGTCCTTCCCATTTTTGTTTTAGGGGGCCCGAATCCGGCCCCATCACTCTTTTCAACACGAGATCACTCGGTTGGTAGAGCCGAGAATTGACTCTCGTGTTAAATTGTCTTTCGGTCACCCGTTTATATGCTGCGTTCTTCAGTTCGGCGTGCGTCCATAACTCTTCTATTAGATCTAAACTTGTCCGCAACCCTTCACTGTTTGATTCCTCTTCAAAGCTTTTTACTCGGTATGTTTCTAACTGAATCTCAACCGGTACCATTGCCTCTGAACCGTACACCAATGAGAACGGTGTTTCTCCAGTCGTTGATCTCGCCATGGTCCGATATGACCACAGGACGCTTGGGAGTTCCTCCGGCCAGGCCCCTTTCGAGCTTTCCAATCGTATCTTTAAACCCTGTTTGATAATTTTGTTGATGGCTTCCACCTGTCCGTTCGACTGCGGATGGTAGGGAGCGGAGAAGCGTAGTCGGATCCCCAACTCCTTGCAGAACGTGTCGAATCTCTTACCTTCGAATTGTCGTCCGTTATCAGTTACCACAGAGTGTGGAATACCAAAATGGCAGACGATTGACTTCAATAGAAAAGCTATCATTTTTTGGCTCGGTTACTGTAGCCAAGGGTTCAGCTTTCGCCCATTTGGTAAAATAGTCAACCGCCACGACCGCATACTTGACCCCTCCCTTGCCCGTCGGCAGGGGCCCAATCAGGTCTCTCCCCCATTTAGCGAACGACCAAGGGCTGAAGACTGAAGTGAGTGGATGAGCCGGCTGCTTCAGATTCGGGGCGAACGTTTGACATTTGGCGCATCATCTGACCAGATTGAACGAGTCCTTTTTCAACGTGGGCCAATAGTATCCCCATCGCAAAATTTTATGCGCCAATGCTCGTCCACCCGAATGATTCCCACACACTCCTTCGTGCACTTCTCTAATGACTCGTTCGGTTTCTTCAGCATTTGTACATTTGAGTAGAGGATTCCAAGAATCTCTCTTGTAAAGTGTTCCTCCTACGATCGTATACCTCGCCGCTCGGGTCCTCAGCGACCGGGCTTCTTTGGGTTCGGTTGGGAGTTCCCCTGTCTCCAAGTACGCTCGGATTTGATACATCCATCCGGGAGACTTTTTGTTTGTCGATTCCCCAATCATCATGATTTGTTCAGTCTGGACAGTCTGTCTCTCTTGATGCCTTGTGTATACGTACTCGATTTCTTGATTCCAATCATGCTAACGCGTCCGCTTGAGAGTTTTCAGACCAGGGAACGTGTTCGAGTTGGATATTTGTTCGCGACATCTTCTTGCGAGCCAAGTTCAAGTACGACACCAATCGAGATCCCTTTGTCTTGAACTCCCCCTGAGATTTTCTTTACCAGCAACATTGAGTCCGAGTTTACCTTTAAACTTGTGATGTTCATTGAGTGGGCTAAGTCCAAGTCGGATAGTAACGCCTCGTACTCGGACTCATTATTAGTGGCGGCGAACAAGTATCGAACCGAATGGCAATATAGCTTTCTTTGAGGGCTGACGATTACGACTCCTCCTCCGGACCCATTGGACATGGACGATCCATCTATATACATTTTCCACGTTTCCGTGGTTTGGACCGGCTCGGCCCCCGTAGTGAATTCGGCTACAAAGTCGGATAACGCTTGACCTTTAATCACTGTCCGAGGTTTATATTGCAAGTCGAACTGTCCGAGCTCGACAGCCCACTTAATCATTCGTCCCGACGTATCCGGTCTGTGAAGGATTTGCCGGATTGGGTGACGTATCCGGTCTGTGAAGGATTTGCCGGATTGGGTAAGCGGACAAGACAGTTACCTGATGCTCAAGGAAATATGGCCTGAGTTTTCTCGAAGCAGTCACCAAGGCAAAAATTAACTTCTCGATCGGCGGGTATCGGACTTCAGCCTCATGTAACGCCTTGCCTATGTAATAGATCGAATGTTGGCTCGAATCCTCCTCCCGAACGAGTATGGCGCTTATTGCGGTTGGAGTTACTCCTAGATAAAGATATAACATTTCTCCTGGGATCGGCTTCTGTAGAACGGGTGGTTGGACGAGTGACTCCTTAATGTAGTTCAACGCATTTTGGCACTCGTCCGTCCACTTGAACTTCTTGTTCTTTTTAATTGCCTCGAAAAAGGGCTTACATTTGTCCGTGGACTTTGATATGAATCGATTCAAAGCGGCTAATCTACCCGTTAGGCTTTGAGTTTCCCTTGTTGATCTAGGAGGTTTTTGTTCTTGCATTGCCCTAATTTTGTCGGGGTTTGCTTCGATTCCCCTTTGACTAACAATATATCCTAGGAACTTACCCGACCCTACTCCAAATGTACATTTCTTAGGGTTTAACACCATAGCGTAATCACGCAAAATGAAAAACATTTCATTAAGATGAGATACATGATCGTTTGCAAAGACAGACTTAACAAGCATATCATCCACATAAATTTCCATGGTTCGACCGATCAGATCAGCAAACATTTTGTTAACAAGCCTCTGGTAGGTGACGCCAACGTTCTTCAGATCGAACGACATCATGGTATAGCAATAAAGTCCCCTAGCCAAACAGAAAGATGTATGCTCCTCGTCGTCCGGATCCATTGGGATTTGATGATATCCCGAATAGGTGTCCATGAAACTCATGAGCTCGTGTTCGGACATTGCATCCACCATGTAATTGATGCTTGACAATGGGTAGCTGTTGTAATATCCCATTCAGTAATTAATAAAAATAATTATTTTAGTTTCGAGTTTGAACTAAATTACTTTTATTAATAATGCTCGTTTCTAGTTGAGAGTCCAGTTATTAAGTTATAAGTTATAAGTTTGAATTTAAGTTGAAAGTATTCTCGGTTAAATTTTATATAGTAATCGAGCCAGTTCATTAATTAATTCCGGTCCGTTTATTTTTAGAAATGGATTTTATTATAGGGATTAATTATTTCGAATTGTTTGATAAGTTTATGATTAATTTGACATGAGTGTCTAATTTAATCATTTGAGTAAAATAATTTATTTAGACATTTTAGTCTATTTAAATTATTAAGATAGAAATATGAAGGTTTTAAAATTTTTGGGTTTTTCGGTTTTCGATTGTAGTCGGAATAGAAGTCCGATTTCACTTCCAGAAAATAAATTAAATTATTTCCTCTCTATATTTTTAGTAGGCTACAAGATAAGTCTTTTTTTTTTTTTTAGCATTAAAAGGAAAAATGCCAAAAGCAAAAGAAGGAAATATGAAATTGTTAGAATTTTCGATTTTACGGTAATTGTTCATTTTAAGTCAGATTTTGGTTCCGTAAAATGGAGATTTTTCTTTAAGTCACGAATTTTATCATCAAAATCAGAATGAGATAAGATGATATATCACCAAATGGCCATTTATAAGCATTGACTATAGATTGGTTAAGTTTATAAGTTAAGATTTCCATTTATTATCTTTATTTATTTTTACAAGCTTTGATTGTTTATTATGTATTTCTTCACTCAATCATCTTGTCTCCTCTTTTGTGGCTATAAATAGAGGCCTTAAATCAGATTATTTTCATCAAAGAAAAGTTTCAAAAGTTATATAACTCATTAGAGAGAAATAAGTTGTGGGAATTTTGGAGAGGTGAAGAATTAATTTTCAAGTTCAAATTTTAGTTTCAAGCAAGAAGAAGAAGAAGGTAATAAGTCATTCTTTTAGCATGATAATTTAAAGTTCCTTAATGTATATTAGAATGTGTTAAAGTTCCAGCCTTTAAGTATTTATAATCATGTCATGAAGTAAGAAGTTATGCTAGATCGTATGCATGATTGTTGTGTGTTGTTGATTTCGAAATTAAGCATTCTATGTATAACCTGGTATGTTAAGCTTATTTTGTCTATTTCTTGTGTAAATGATGAGTAAATAGGAGCAAGAATCATGTCTTTTGGTTAAGTGTAGCTCGAGTTATAGATTTTTAAAGTTTATCATGCAAGCTGAATTTTATGTGCATGTTTCCAGTAGTGACTTTGAACGGGAATAAGTTGAGATATATGCATGATAAAATTATGAAATTTGTATGATATGTCAACATATGTGTTGAGATCATTCTTGCCAAATTTCATGATTTTAAGTTGAGAAATGAATGAGTTAAAATGTTTATACCCCATGCATGTCAAGATGATTTTATATGCAAGAGTACTCAGTCCAAGTTCGAGTTTTTAACATGAATCTTTTATATGAAATTCTCACATGAGATATTAACAATTTTACCAAGTTTCAGCTTAATATGTTGATTATACGATTTTATAAAATTGTTGAAGTTTCGCATGTAAATAGCATATTTTCATGTTATATTAGCACTTAAGTTAAATGTGCTTTAAATTTGAATTTTTAGTACCAAGCATGTTTAAGCCGAGTTTGATAGCTAAAAATCCTTATAAATTATGTATATGATGTTGGTAAAAGTTGAGCATGTTTTGAGTTCATGTACTTGGTCATCTATTATGTGAAATTTAGCTTATTTTCACTTCCGAGTCATTTTAATTTACATGAGAGTATAAGTCAATATATAAGATTCAGAAATCATGATTTATATGGATTAAGTTTGGCATTAAGTAAAAGTTCAAGTTAAGTTGTTCAATGAATTAGTATTCATTTGAGCCATAGTCGGAATTTTTTTAAAAATTCCGATAAGTTATCAGTTGAGGTTAAAACATCTTATTGAGTATATGAGCATAGTACTTAGTATATTTGTGTATATTTTTATGTAGCTTGAGGAGTTAGCTACCCAAGAGCAACACTTACGACTTTCAAACATTTTCGAAGAAGAAAGGTGGGGACCCAGCCTGGGTATTACATTGAGTATAATAGCTATTATCATGTCAAAGGTATGTATAAGAGTTTTAAGCTTAGGGTGGAGGCCAAGGCCTTAATATGCCATCCTAAAGTTAAGTAAAGTATTAATCTCGCCCAGTCGAAACTGGGTTCTGTGGAAGGCGACCCCAGAATGTGATCACGTGAGAACCGGGCCAGGTTACCGGTAGTTGCAAAGTTAAAGTTAAAGTTAAAGTTCAAGTTAATATTCAAGTTCAAGTTACAGTTCAAGTTTAAGTTCAAGCTAAAGTATTACTATTGTTTACTTTGGTATGGGTTTTTACGGAGTACAATAAGTTGGTACTCACGCCCCACTATTATCATTTTCAGGTAAAAGGGTCGGTGCAGAGGTGTGAGAGCAGCTATGGTGGTGTGGATCGAGAATTCTATTTTATTATGGATTTTTAATAAGGTTTGGGTTTGTATTATACCATGCTTATAATATTTCCGCTACGTCTTTTAGATATTGAACA
>CACSLK010032525.1:2958800-2975823 GCA_902706635.1 Striga hermonthica | reverse complement strand
TACTTTCAAAATAAGAAGATGCGAAAAATTGACTCTGATGAGCGGGGTGTTACAGCTGTCCTTGGGGCAGGCCCGGTTGAGGTCGCTGAAGTCGATGAACAATCTCCACGTTCTGTTATTCTTCTTCACTAACACCGGATTGGACACCCAAACCGGATATTTTGCCTCGCGGACGAACCGATTGTCTATCAGCTTTATCACTTCTCCTTCAAGCGCTCCCTGTCGGTCTGGCCCCATCTTTCTTCTCTTTTGCACGATCAGTTTGACTGCTCGATTGATCTGGAGACAGTGACATGCCAAGTTCGGATCGATTTCCGTCATGTCTTCGTGCGTCCAGGCAAAAACATCTGCATTCTCGATCAGAAAAGCGATTAGTTTAGACCGGGTGGGCTCACCCAGATTCCTTCTGATGCGCAATGACTTGGTACAGGCGGCGCGTCCAGATAGATCGTCTCCGTATCTTCGCTGGGCTCGGCGTGCTTGGACCTCTTTCCTTTGAATAGATCTCTTGGGTCCAATTCATCTTTCTCTTCGACCGGCTCTTTCCCCGGCCTTCGGCCCCAGTCAGCTGTTCGATCTTCCTCCTCAGATGGGTTATCTTCCTTCTGGGCGGTTACCTGGCCCCGCTCTTAATCTGGTTTCGCTCGATCATTCTTCAGTCCTTTCGCTGTCTCCTTTGCCTGTTCGTCGTTTGGGGGGAGTTGTTTGGTTGTGGTTGGCGGTATAGAGAACAGACACTCGTACTCTTCTTCCGGACTCTCGGACAGCTCTTCCCTTTGCCTCCTTTTTTTGTTCAGATATTCACTGGTCTGGCTGCCTTCTGGCTGTCCGGAGAAGGCCTGTCCATCTTGCTTAGCCAGCTGCTCTAGTTCATCGTTCGAATCAGTTGTCTGCTCTCCTTCTTCGTTTGCCACCATGAAAGAATGAATCTCGAGTGATGGGATCCCCATGATGCATTCTCTTGCTTCCCTTTGGTTGCCGTAATGGACTTCCGTCCCGTTCTCTGTTGGAAATTTGATTGAGTAATAGAAGATTAACACGGCTGCCTTCAGCTTGTATAAGGCAGTTCGCCCTAGGATGGCGTTGTACTCACTGGCTGTCTTTACTACCTTGAAAGTCTCCATGATCCTGCGGTCGTTCGCTCCTGGTCCTCCGAGCTCGATTGGTAATGTGATCTCTTCTTCGGATATGGTGGCCTGTCCGTTGAATCCCGTTATGCGGTCGTTGCACGGGCGCAGTTCACTTTGGTCTATCCCCATTTTGAGAAATGCGGTCCAGTATAAGATGCTCGAGTAAGCTCCAGTGTCCACCATGATTCGGTGGACGGGGATACGAAAGATTGGGGCTGTAATCACCAGCGCGTCCAAGTGTGGATTGTCAAACAAGAATAAGTCCTCATATGAAAATATTATCAGGTTCGTGGGCATGGGTACGTGTTGTCAGACCTCCGCCAGGCTGACTTGGTGTCCTGTGTTGTACGCCCGACGAACGTATGCTTTGACCTGCCTTCTTGACACATTTGAACTTTCTCGGCTCGTATTGACCCTCGTAGGTGGTGCGTTCCGTCTGATCGAGACGTGGACCGAATGCTCCTCGTCTCGAGCGGACACGGTTCTCTTCCTTCGGCTTTCTCCGGATGCACTTATCTCGCCTCGTTGCTCTTGACTGATTGTTAGGATCTCCTTGGGGGGTTCGTTTGCTCTTCGTGGATTCGGCCCAAAGTCAGTTTCGTCTCTTAGATTCATCCGGTCATCATTTCTTGGCCTCCTATTGCCTCCCGCCATCTTGGTGAACCTTCTTACATGCGGATCATCAATTAGTTTCAAAAAAGCAGATATTAGATTCCGGCATTGGTTAGTGTTGTGACCATAAGACTTATGGTAAGCGCAATATCGACTCTTGTCTAGGTTCTCCTCGTCCGCCCTTATCGGCTTTGGGTCTGGAATAATCCACTTGTTCTTCAACTCTTCGTACACTACGGCCGCTCCGGCCGAATACACTCCTTGATAGCTATTCGTTAGTTCTTCATGGTGCTTCCTCTGCATGGCTCAGAATTGGGCAGTCCTTCCATCATTCGCGTATTCTTTGCTCGGTCGGGACTTCTTGGTCTTTGCTGGCGGTTTGCTCGTGGCTCCGAATTACGGGACGAGCATGTTTTTTCTGCCATGATGTGCTGCTGAGCTTTCATCAAGAATTCGTGATACGTCTGAGGTTTGTTCTGGCAAAGGGTCCACTTGAACATGGAATTTGGTCTTCATTTCGAATATGCTGAAACGAGCAGGGTCTCCTGATGGCTCGGTTCCATGTTCTGCACCCGTTCGTTGAAACGGGTGATATAGTCCTTCAAACTTTCTTCTGTTCCTTGCATAATGTGGGTGATCGATTCTTTAGGAATTTGGCAGGCTTGGGATCCGGTGAAGTGAGTTCGGAACATTGATTTCAATTGCGACCAATTATGGACTGAATGTGGGGTGAGCGAATGTTACCATCTTTGTGCTTTTTCTCCCAAAGTCAGGGAGAACATTCGGCAGCGTAGGGCATCCGGTGCTCCATGTAAGTCCATCCATGATGTATATAGTCCTAGGTGGGTATCTGGGTCGGACATTCCATCGTAGAATCCGATTTGTGGGATCTTGATCTTCTCGGGTAACTGTTCCTGCAAAATATCAAACGTTAATGGTGATTCAGATTCGGTTGGGGCGACTTCAATTCGTTCCCTGGATGTTGTTGTGGTCCATTTGAGAGGGACTTCTATTTGGTCCGTGGAGGTTGAAGTGACCCGTTTTTGGATTGCACGACGGGCTTCGAGTTCGGACAGCCTTCTCCAAAGTTTCCTCATTTCGTCTTCTTCGGCTTGGGTCGTCCATTTTTTGAGCAGTGTTTTCCTTAATTCGTCATGGTGTTACGTATATGGGTGTCCATGACCGAGCGACTCTCATCCGTCTGTTCGTTCTCTGTTCGGGTGGTAGACTTCTCCTTTGTGCTTCCAGTGGTGTTTTCACGCAATCGGGAGGTTTCTTCTTGGGTTACCGGCACCTTGCCTTTAAGAGCGTTGGTTAGGTTTTTCTTGGCCGGAGTTTTGGGTGCTTTGGATGTTGAAGGTCGAATTTGCGTTATGAGGTTCGATATTCCTTTGACAAAGTTCGGGTCTTTGAAAAAGGTTGAGTAGTCTGTTGTGGTTTGTTGGTTGCGCCCGTCTTCCCCTTTTTTCGGTTCATTACGGCGGTGACTCTGACTTGACGACGACGTTGTTGTCTTTGACATGCTGGAATAACCCTTCCTCTAGCGCCAATTGTTGATGTCTAAAAATGACCAACAATGTGTTCGAACTACACACTAGGATGTGTGCTTGGTTCGGTCTGCACGAACAAAAGGTGCGTGTGTGATATTTGGCTCTGAGTATGGAACGAATGATAGTTCTGTTCGTGACTTATGTAGTAGTTAATGAGAGCATTTACTCATTGCATTTAATGTTGTCCTCATCCTCCTTATATAGGAAGTTTAGGGACTTTTTACATTTCCCTCTTGGCGATTTTCCTACATTTCTTTTACAAGATATTTTAAGATATGAGTCATTCCATATTAAATGCTAATTGTACTATGAAATCTAATTCCAATATCAATGGCCCGTCTGGATTGTGCCACGTGTCTTAGCGTTTCCCGCACTGTCGGATGGGTGATTTGGGAACACGGTTTGTTTCGTCGTAGGGATAAGCTCGGGTCGTTCGGTCTATGCCACCAACAGATGTGTTGTCAAGAAAATAAGTATGGTGTGATTTTTCGGTTTTCTTGTTTCTTGTTGTTACAGTTATGAGTTAACAAGAGAATAATAAGTATAGTGTGATTTGTGGTTTTTCTTTTTGTTGTCATTGCTAGAGTTATGTGTAGACAGGAGAATGAGTACATTAAGTTTTTGTGGTTTTTGTTGTTCGGTTGGTGAGTGAGGTGAGACAAAGGAAAAAGAGTGTCCTGTTTCGAGCTAATGCTAACAACGTTTGGTACCATAGTTCGTTGTGATATGTTAATATGTCGTGCAGAGATTCGATTGCCGTTTACACATTGAATAATGTTGTGTAATCAGTGTTTGGGATAAAGAGAACTGTTATTGGATTCGTAAATAGCATCATCTCAAATATATCCATCATCTCCTCAGCTGTTTTCGCCCCGATGTATCCTCCGACTGCATTATCCACCATGTACTGCAAGTTTTGGTGGATGGATTTGTAGAAGCAATTTGCTAATAGCCCCACAGAGAGGCTATGATGTAGGCACTACCGTTGGAGGTCTTTGAATCGCTCCCAGGCCTCATGAAGAGGCTCGTTTGGCAACTGAGCGAAAGAAAAGATCTAGGACCGGATATCCTTTGTCTTCTGATGGGAGTAGTAACTCCCAACGAACTTTGAGTACACTTCGGCCCAAGTGGTAAGAGAGTCCAGTGTGAGGGTCATGAACCACGCCTTGGCTCAATCCTTCAGTCTCTGGGAAGCACCACATTTTCAGTTGGTCCTCGGTTAGCCCGTGTAGTGGGAAGGTCTGGAGGACATTGTATATTTCCCTTATGAAATGGAGTGGGTCCTCGTTGGGTAAATTGTGAAAGGATGGTAGCTGGTTGTAGTGGATTGTCTTGAGCTCGTAGTTCCGAGCTGTCGGTCCTAACCAGATGCAAGAAGTCACCGATCCTATCACCGATTGAGCCAAATCAAAAAAAAAGATAATGAGGGGATATTCACCTCCTCTTGCTGGTGCAGTGTCAGGTCTACTTGGTTGTCTGATGCAAACGATTCTGGAAAAAGATTAGCCAACAAGTCCCTAAAATCTCTGTGGATGGATTCGTCGTTCGGTATGATTACACGACCATTCCTGATACGCATAAACAAAAACAACAAAAATATCACGAGAACCAAAATGACAAGAAAGAGAACAAAAGTAAACCAAAGCAAAGAAAACAATAAAGCCTAGACAAAGAAAAAGAGACAAAGAGAAACACAAAAATAATAAATCACGATAAATAAGAGAAAAACAGAAAACAAAATGAATAGGCGCACAAAATAGGTCTTAAACCTTCCTCGGCAAGGACGCCATTTTGTAATTCTCTCTCAGGGGAGCGATTGATTCTTTCTCGGGAAAGCTCCATTCTCTTTAAGAAGAGCTTCATTCCATCTTAGGTTGGGTTGAAGCTAATAGGTATCTTTGTTGTTTTTCGATTTGTTTCTTTTTCTGTTGGGGGAGATCTAGGGTTTTCAATTTGGGGGTTTTCCCGCTTTGGGGCTCTATGGATCTTGGGGGGGCAAACATTACCGGAGTTGAGGGGGATGCAGAGGACTTGGGTAGCAAGTTACAAAGTATAGACCTATCCGAATCAGAAAGTTCTTCATTGATCTCAAAGAGGATAATATCAAAATTAGCATGGAGGAATGCAAGCGAAGTTTATTTGGAAGGATCATTGGTGATCAAAAAGCTAGTCTGATTGGTATTCGACGTACAATGGGATCCATCTGGCAAATTCAATACCCTATGGAGATAAAAGAGCTTAAAACTATTTTTTTTCAGTTTACATTTAGGAGTATTGCAGACAAACAGAAGGTTATTCTTGGGCATAATTGGGTCTTCGAAAATCAATACTTAGTTTTGGTTGAATGGGAGGAAGAGTTAACTGAGAAACATGATAAATTTTCAGAACTTAAGTTATGGGTCCAGGTGAATGGCATCCCATCAACTGGCTTTGCACTGATGTGGGATTTAGAGTAGGGACGATGTTCAAACAAACCAAGAATGTTACAGTGGTGAAAGCAGGAGGGAATCAGGGAATTTTCTTAGACTCTTGGCAATTGTGGATGTTACCAAAACTTTACCTAGAGTAGCCAATTTGAGACTCAATAACACTCAGGTTAGAGCCAGTTTTTAGTATGAGAAGTTGGTTAATACTTGCTTCTATGGTGGAATCATTGGCCATCTTGAAAGAAGTTGTGCAAAGAGATTTGCTGATATTGATACAACGGAGCACAAAGAAGGCCAATATGGGGAATGGCTAAGAGCAGTGGAATATCATGGGGGGAGTAAATTCAATTCAAGCATTAGCACAGGAAGTCCTTCATCTGAATCACCTTCGAAAGACCAGAATTACAGCCAGGAAAATCACAATGAAGAGACTGTGCACAACAGCAGTCAGTGGCATTCAAAATCCAAATATCAATTCCACTAATGCTGTGAATATCTCAGAACCAAACTTACCTGCTTCCAACCAATTTGAAGAACCAAAGGAGCATTGTCTAGCTTTAGTACCAACCAGTCAATAAACTCCCAATGTCCCTTCAGAGGTTCAAACAAAACTGGTGAATCCGGAGCCAACATCAGTCTCAAATGCTACTCAGGAACCAGAGGAGATCACTGATATGGAAATCCCCAAGAGGAAAGGGCGGAAAAGGAATTCAAATGTTACAAGTAGCAAGGATGCCACTCAAAAAACAGCTTCTCAGACCCAAGAAAATATCATTCCCAGCAGGAGGAAGAGAAATATGTCAGTGGTTCTAGTAAATATAGAAGAAATTAACCAAGTGACCAGAGGTAACAAAAAGCTCAAGAATATATCTGAGGTGGGGGTGGCCAGCCCTGAGTGGCCCCCAAGGGACCAATGAAGCTTATCATGTGGAACTGTAGAGGGTTGGGTGGACCCTCTACAGTTGCCCAACTTAAGGAGTCTTCCAGACTTCACACCCCCATTTTGTCTTTCTATCTGAAAAAAAAAAAAGAAAACTCAGTTTCTTAAATCTGTATATAATAAGATAGGTTTTAAGGGTAGGTGGTTTACTGAAGACCCTAGGGGTTTGAGTGGGGGTCTTCTTGTGTTATGGCATAGGGATGTTGTTATTAAGCAATTGGTGAGTAACCACTTTTGTATTCAACTAGAAGTTGAGGGTATTGAGAAAAATGTCCTTTTTGGGTTATTTTTATATATGCTAGTTCTGATAGGAATTAGAAGGTCTTGCAATGGCAATTTTAGAATCTGCTAGTGTTAATTGGGGAAGCAAATGGCTGTTGGGGGTTATTGGAATGAGATATGTGATGGGAGCGAGAAGAGGGGGGGTAGACAGAAATCTGAAGGGGAGTGTAGAGGGTTCAATGATTTTATCTCCAGGATGGGTATGCAGGAGTTGCCTTTGCTAGGGCATAATTTTACCTGGGGTAATAATAGAGGGGATGAAGGCTACATTGAGGAAAAAATTGATAAAATCTTTGCTGCTTATGATTGGGTTGCAGATTATCCAAATGCTGAAGTTGCTAACATATTTAGGAGCTCCTCTGACCACAAAATGATGGCTCTGAATGATAAACCAGACAGCTCAACTCATAAAGTTAGGAGATTCTATTTTGACAAGAGATGGTTGTAGAGAAATGGTGTCAAAGAGGTGATTCAAGAGGGATGGCAGTCTCAGCAAGAAGGCACCCTCATGTTTCAGGTTTCTGAAAAGATCAAAGCTACAAGGCTAGCACTGCTTAAGTTGAGTGCTTCATTCAGAAGAGAGCAAATTCAAAAGAAGAATGATATCAGAAATACTCTTGAGAGCATGAGCGGGATGGGGGCTGATAGAGATTGGGAAGAGTGGAGCAGACTTAGAAAAGAAATGGATTTGGTAATCAAGGAGGAAGAGAATATTGGGCCCAGAAGTCAAGAACCTAATGGGTAAAGGAGGGAGATTCAAACACCAAATATTTCCATGCCCTGACGCTCCAAAGAAGGAAACTTATTGCCATCACAAGGCTAGTGGATGACAATAACTTAGTGCTAGACAACAAGGCAGACATCACTACTCACATTTGTTGTTATTATGAGAAGTTGTTTAAATATGAGAGATCAAGAGGGGAAACAAAAATCTTGCATCACATTCCACAATCTATCACTTCAGACATGAATCAAGCCCTCATTGCCCCAATTACTGAGGAGGAGATCAGAGTCAGCATTATTCAGTCTGAATCTAGGTAAAGCACCAGGACTTGATGGCATGAGTCCTCTCTTTTTTCAGAAGTTCTGGTGTAACACCCCGCTTTTTAAGACGTTTGAAAATCAGAGTAAATTTTTCGCTTTTCAAAACTTGATGAAAATCACTCTACTGATCTCGAGATGTTCCCTTTTTCTTTTCATAAAATACATATCAATTAATCAAATTGAAATGTATTTATTTAAACTTAAAATTTTTTATTGTCGAATATTTATTTGGAAATATCAAAACGTTATCAAAATAAATTGATGTTATGAAATGTTCAATCATATAACATTCGACAATATTAGAATTTAAAGATAGTGGAAAGGTAACTTGGTTCATTGAAGCCATTATTTAATACAGAACAAATGAATGTCCTTTATTCGATATTATAGCTTGACCACGCCCATCTTTGCTCAACCTGCCCGCTCAACCCCATTTCCTGAAATGTCATAATATAAAGGGAAATGAGTACATCATAATGGTACTCCGTGGAAAACCCATCATAACATTCATATTAATTATGACATTAAATAATATGGCATATATGCATATAACTGAAATAGCTGGCATATAAACATAAATAAACTTCTTTCTGCTTTCGGACACTTGGTCGATATTGTGTGGACACTCTAATGGTAGAACACACTTGGGTTCCATCAGAACCAGGCTTAAGGGCACTTGGCCTTGACACCGGTGATCTTTAATATAGACCTGAACTATTAGGTCATTTCCACACTTGGGGAAAATCATTTCTTTCATACATACCTTGGCCTTTTATACCGAGAAATAAACATATGTAAATCCCAGTACAAGGTTACCACCTTTTTTTGTTGAATAGTGGAAAATGTTGAAATACTGATGCTCGGTTCTTCAAGCTACACATAATTAAGTAAAATATATTAAGTCTTATGCTCGAAAGACTTAATAGAAAACGAGACGTTGTTATATGCTAGACTGTTATTTCGTTTACTTTTAATCTTATTCGAAATCTTAATTTACAACAAACACACTAAGGTTCTCTTAAAATATTCATTCTAGGATTATTTAAATTATTCTAAGTCCGGAATATAAACTAATTGGTTTGGACTGGACTAGGTTCGGAAAATACTAAAATATTCTGGTATAACTCGGACCGTATTCTTGTACCGGATATTTAGAACCAGTTATTTCGAACCAAATATCTCAAACTGTTTGGTTGAACTGGACTGGTTCGTTGCCTAGACCAAGGGTTCACCGAGAGCCGGTCTGTCACTTGCTGACTCAGGTGGTTCGGCTTGGCCGCGCAGACTCACTGGCGCTGGCCAGATCTCGCCTGGCAGTAGCCCTTGGGCACTGCAGGTGCGGTTGTTGCCGCTGCTAGGTGCTATCGGCTACTGTCATGCACTATCGAGTGTTGCTGAACGCGCTGGCACACTGCTGGGCGCGCTGGCGTATCGTTGTGCTATGTCGGGTGTGCTGCTGAACGCGCTGGCATGCTGCTGGGTGCGCAACCGTGCATGCACTGTGCCCATGCACGTCGCGCGGCTGTGTACGCGCACGCTGCCTGGGTGCTGCTCGGCCGCTGCATGCACTCTGCCGGCACACTGCGCATGCTACGTGCGAGCAGTGCACACGACTGGCACCTTGTCGACCGTCCGGCGACTTTTACGGTGACAACCAACTTAATCCAATATAACATGATCTAAAACACTTAAATATGCCAAGAAACACTAAGATACCTCGGTTGAATTTGGAAATGGTTCGGTGGTCAAAATCAAGCTATTTCGAGTTCTAGGTCACCGAGGCACTTAACTCTTTTCAACCTAAGACTTAAGGCCGAATATATACCAATATATATCATGACTTTGAGTTCTAAAAATTTGGCAAATACTTACGTAAATAAGGATATGGCTCGGGTGACCAAAATTAGCCTAATTATTTGATTTCTAGTTGACCGAGCATTTGAACTCGAAACATGCTCAATTTTTACCAACATCTTATACATGATTTATAATGATTTATGGAGTTCTAAACTAGGCTTTTGTACGCATGGAAACTAGACTTCCGAATCTAAGCCTTAATTAACCTAAAAATCAAAATCCTCCATACTACTCGTGCACGACTCATTTTTAATGCTTGATAATCCTTAAAATGTCATGCTTAGATAGAAAAATGGTTTGGAGAAGTTCTTACCTTCAATAAATTTTGAAAGTGGACTCGATGTGCACGGTTAAGTGCTCGGATGTTGCTATCCGAGCTAAATTCTAATTTTTCCAACTTTTGCTAATTTTTTCTAAGTGTTTCGGTCCCCCCTGCTTGTTTTTCAGAGTTGATGTTATAATGAAAAGGATAGCTCATCCACATGCTTTAAAATATAATATTTTTGGAGTTTTTCTCTCACCCCATCTTCTATCCTTGGTTTTGATTCCAACACATGATAAGGTAGGCTTATCTTACCTCTATCTGAAGTTCCCTCACGATCAAACTCAAGTTGCCCGAATAAAAATCATAAAAATTTGGTTTGGGCCTCGGTTGGGCCCTGCGCGCTGGGCTGCACACTGGGCTCTGCTGCGGGGCTAGTGGGTGTGCTGACTGCTAGGTCATGCTGGGCTGTGCGCTACGGGCCTGATGAAGATCGCGTGTCCCGATTGCCGATAAGCCTCAAACCAGTGCCTTGAACCGCCGATAGATGTCTAGAGGCTCACAAACTGCACCCCTCTAAACGAATAAAATTTTAATAGAAATCTAGAAGAAATCTAAGACAAAGTATTTGAACAAAAGTTCGGGATTTTTATTAATAATTTCAATGACGAAAAATAACAAGAGGAAGGGCCTTTATATAGGCACAAACTAAGTCTATTCCTAATCTAGTTATAACTCTAATAAAGCAATAAAGTATTAAGTAACCTAAACAATCTAGATATCATAATGCAATAAAAAACTAAATAAGTAAGGATCCTAAGTCTTGTCTTGCACTCCAAGCAAAATCCCCTAGCCGCCTCAACCGCCTCGGTCGCCCACCGCCCGTGCGCCTTGCCCTAGTCCTCGAGGACTAAGGTCGTGCCGCCTTAGCCCACGCGTGCACGGGCGTCACGCGTATCGCGCGCCCGTGCGCCCTTAGCGTCCTGCGCAAGCGCGTCACCTCTGTGCCCTGTGTTGTCGCTTGCCTCGAGGAGTAAGGCGATGCTTCCCGCTCGCGCACGTGCTACTCCGATACGCACATTACACGCACATGCGTTGCCAGTGGCTTCCTCGCGCGCGTCGTCCCTTTCCGCCTGTGCCTCCCGCTCGCACGCCATGCCCACGCCCGTTGACGCCTGCCCGTCTGTCTCGCATGCCGCACACGTGTCTCGCTCAAGGACTTGCGTCTCGCTCGTCCTTTGCGCGAGCCTCTTTCGTTCATGGTAGGCGCGACTTGAGGCATTCCTGAGCTGCCTAGCTGCATTTGCATCATTCCCGTCCCCTTCAAGTGTTTCCTTGTCCTCAAGGACAAAATCCAAGGACAAAATCCAGGAATTGATCGCACATCTCATCTAGATCCTCCCATGTGGCTTCTTCGGTCAGCAGCTCTTCCCACTCGACTAATACTTCCCAACGATAATGACCTGCTTTCCTAAGCTGGCGATACTCAACCGCTCGGCTTGGTCATACAATGACTCTTCCATCAGCTGCTGTCGCCGGTAGTTCCTCATACCACTATTGCGCTTCGCCTAAACTTCCCTTGACCTGTGAGACATGTATGACCTGATGGATGTGCGAACTCTCCGGTAGCTCTAGACGATAAGCGACTTGGCCTATGCACTTAAGAATCTGATACGACCTATAATAGCGCACTCCTAGCTTGGTCGCTGCCCTTTGCGCCGTTGTACGTTGCCTAAACGGCCATAGCTTCAAGTAGACATAGTTGTCCGGCTCGAAACTCTCTTCTTGCCTTTTGCAGTCCGTGAAAGCCTTTGTACAGTTGATCGAGACTTCGAGGTTTTTCTTTAGCTCTCGCAACATCAAATCTCGCTCTTTAAGCTCTCGACCTACCTCGTCGTTGATTGCACCTCCTTTCGAGTAGCTTATGAGCGTCGGAGGCCTGCGCCCATATACCAACTCGAATGGCGTCATCTTGGTCGAACCATGGTACGTAGTGTTGTACCAATACTCAGCCCATGGTTGAAAATTCTCCCACTTCTTTGGAAATTGATGTACGTAGCACCTTAAGTACTGCTATAGAGTTCGGTTGGTTACCTCAGTTTGCCCATCCGTCTGTGGGTGGTATGCTGAGCTCATCGATAACTTGGTCCCTTGCAGCTTAAGAAACTCGGACCAAAAATTGCTCATAAAAATCCGATCTCTGTCGGAGACAATCGAGCGTGGTGCCCCATGCAGCTTCATAACATATTCAATGAATAGCTTGGCGATGGACTTTGCCGTGTATGGATGGTGATCGGTATGAAGTGCGCGTACTTCGTAAGTCGATCCAGCACGACCATGACACCATTGAATCCATTGGAGATTGGCAGCCCTTCAATGAAGTCCATAGTAATATCCTCCCAGATCATCTCGGGCACCGACAATGGCTGTAGTAGCCCGCTCGGTCGTCGCGCGTCGGCCTTAGTGCGCTGGCACTCGTCGCATCGCGCAACATAATCTCGGACCGTGTTTTGCTGCCCCGGCCAAAAGAAGGTATTGGCCATTCTCATCCACGTGCGGTAGACTCCCGAGTGTTCTCCAATTTTTGAGTCGTGGAAGTGTTGCATAATCCTTTAGCGTAGCTGCCCACTGTCGAGCACAAACACTCGCCCTCGATGGAGAAGTAGACCATTGTGTTGCTCGTAGTCGGCGGTGTTTGCGTCTCCTGCCTCAACTCCCCGGCGCAGCTCCTAGCATTGCGCGTCCACATCTTGTGCCTTCCTAACTTTCTCCCAAACGGCCCATGTCGGCCCAGTGATAGCCTCGAGCTTGGCTACATCCGTCCTTCGGGAGAGTCCATTGGCCACAACATTTTGTCGGCCTAGCCGGTAGATTATCTCGAAGTCGAACCCCATGAGCTTCGAGACGAACTTCTGTTGTTCGGATGTCACGATCCTTTTCTTGAGCAAGTGCTTGAGCGATTGCGGGTCGGTTACAATTCAGAATTTTCGCCCCAATAGGTAGGGCCTCCATCATCGAACACACTCTACTACTGCGAGCATCTCTTTCATGTACACAGACAGCCCAAGTCGAGTCGTACCTAGCGCCTTCCTGAGGTAGGCCAATGGACATCCCACTTGCACTAGCACCGCTCCTATTCCCACGTCACTTGCGTTCGTGTGTACCTCGTAGAGGACATCGAACCTTGGCATGGCGAGCACGGGCGTCGTGGTCATCGAGCCCTTCAACTTCTCAAATGCCTCCTCACTAGCCTCGGTCCACTTGAACCCACCCATTATGGTCATCTCGGTTAGAGGTTTAGCAATGGTCCCATAGTCCTTTACGAACTTCCGATAGTAGCATGTGAGCCCTAGGAATCCTCGTAGTTGCGTGAGACTCGTCGAATTAAGCCAGTCGACCATAGCTTCTATCTTCCTCGGGTCAACCTTCACGCCATCGTGAGAGATAAAGTGGCCTAGGTACTCGACCATATCCTGTTCAAACGAGCACTTGGATGGCTTGATGTGGAATGAATTGGACTCCAAGATTTCGAGCACCTCCCGTAAATGCTCGATATGCTCTGCCCATGTCTTCGAAACCAAGATATCATCAAAAAGTACCAAGACAAACTTACGTAGATGCTCCTTGAAGATGGAATTCATGGCGAACTGAAAAGTGGACGGTGCGTTGCACAGCCCAAACGACATCACCAAATACTCATAGTGCCCTTGGTGGGTACGGAAGGCCGTCTTCAGAATATCGGCCTTGTGGAGTCGAATCTGATGATAGCGAGCCATAAGGTCGAGCTTCGAGAAATAGCTTGATCCTCCTAACTCATCGATCATGTCGTCGACACTTGGGATGGGAAAGCGATCCTTGATAGTCGCGGCATTCAGCGCTCGATAGTCGGTGTAGAACCTCCATGTGCCGTCCTTTTTCTTGGCTAGTAGAACTGGTGATGAGAATGGACTCGAGCTATGTTGGATGAGCCCAGACTCTAGGATCTCGCCCACTTGTCTTTCGATCCAGTCTTCTGAAAGTGCGCGTACCTGTAGGGGTGGACGTGCACCGCATGTTGCTCATTTGTAATACCCCATTTTATCGTGGATTAATTGGGAATAAATATTAATTATTGTTATTATTAATTTCCTTATTATTATTATTACTATCATTATTATTATTATTATTATTATTATTATTAAATGCCAAATTGCTATTATTTATTTGTTATTAGTAATATTGCTATTATTAATTGTCTAAATATTATTAATTGTCAAATTGTAATTATTTGTCTAAATGCATATTTTTTTTATTACTATTATTATTATTATTTTAAAATAATAAAATGTGTTGTATATATATATTTGATCCGGTTTTATTTTATTGATCGTGCGATTTTATCCGAGCCCGAGAACCGATCCAATTTCTTGAAGTCGCGTTAGAACCGAGCTTTCGACCCGATGAACCAAATTTTTGATCCGGTCCGGTTTCCTCACGTGCGTGTGTGTGCGTGTGGTATTTTTCTTGCAAAACAAGAAAATAAAACCTAATCTATTTAAGGTATATATATATATATTTTTGGCCCCTCAGCAGAAAAGAAAAAGAGCAAACCCGCAACACCTTAATCCTCCCGCAGCAAAACTTCAAAATCGAAATCTGCTCTCTCTCGCGGCCATCGTCGACCACCTTCTTCAACCATCCATCAACATCCATCAGCACCATCCTCCATAACCATCATCATCGCTGCGATCTCTTCTCGCCGGCGTGCTATTTCCGGCGATCCTTCACCCTGCTGCGTCGCCGCGACGTCCCAGCAACCAGCGGCGCCATCAATCTCCTCCATCAACGTCCAATCTCAGCTTGCGGGACCCGTCGAGTTCTGTCGAAGAGCCTATCGTGATCGTTGAGTTCCGTCGGATTCTGTCGGAGCGTTAAACGAAGCCGACGAGTTCCGGACGTCGAGCCGCCATTGTCGCCACCTTCTCCGCGAACAGTTGCAGGCCACCGTCAACCCGTCTTCTGTGCTCGCCGCCGTCCGTCGCTGCTCCTGCTCGCGAGTCCCGTGCCGTTCGTTCATCTTCGAGCCCTGAATTTCGCGAGCCCGCTTCCGGCGTTTCCCCCACGCGCAATAATCGGGTGACCCTTCCATGTTCGATCCTCACCCCATTCGAGCGACCCGCGACCACCGAGAATCAGTCCGGAGAGTCGTCCCCACAGTTTATCGCACCCGCGAGCAGGAAAGCCGTCGCTCCTCCGCCCGGCACCACCGCTGACAACTACCGCGAAGAGCTAGACCAGCGTTCAGCTCCATTGACCATCATTGCTCGTTGCTGCCATCGTGGTGAGGCTCCGTTTTCCCCACTGAGTTGCTGTTCGTGAGGTAACAACGGGGCCTTAGTTGTTGTCTTGGGACTTGTGTCCCGTCGGTAATCCAAACGAAGCTGTCGAGCCCTTGGTCCTGTCAATCCGTTCGAACCATTCTCGCGTTTCCTGAGAACGGTATCGAGTCTTGACCCCTCGATTAATTTTTTTTTTTGTTTATTAGATGCGTTTAGCATGTTCTATGAATTAATATATAAATGCCTATGATTTTATGTGTTCATAATTGGTTCATTGTATATATTAATGTGTAGACGAACTCTTCGATTTTGATAAATCAGAAGAGACCTCGTCATTCGTGTTTAAGTTACTGTGGAATGGGACAATTTATCATCCTTGGTCTTATGGTGAAGACCTCGGGCGATTTTATCGTAAATCGAGTCTTAGAGAAATTGTCGAACTTGTTTAGTGGCTGTTTTTATAATAAAATCATAATAAATTCTATGCTGCTCCGATTGCCGTTAAATTTTATATGTGATGTCCTGTGTTAATTTCATAGCTCGTGTAAAAATTTTAGAATTTTCGGAGGTCTGTAGCTATTTTTAAAAATTATTGTAATTTCTGGTCAGATTCATATTTAATTCATAATAAATTGAGTTATGCTCTAAATTTTATGAAATTTTAGTATGTTGTCTTTCTATATGATTATGATGTTGTGTAAAATTGTTATAATTTTTAGACTGAGATTGATAGGGTAAATAATTTATTTAATATTTTTGCAGAAAGACGTTTTTAATTATGATAAATCGGTCCTTTGCTAAAAAAAATTCTGATATTTGGCTGAGAAGCTTGTTTTATGTGTAGTGTCATGTTGTAAAAAGATTAGAATTTTTAGAGCTCCAATTGGTTCGGTTTTAATTAAAAGTTGATAAACTGCTGAATCTTGTACGAATTTTCATAATTTGTGTATTTGGAGTAAATTGCTGGGATTTTTATATGTTTATTCTTAATTGCTGAACTTTCTGCAGTAAAAATCTTATGTGCTAATTTGTTCGTTAGTTCGGGCTTTGGATTTTATGCTCGTTTTTGCTGATACCGTATTTGTATTTTATAAAATTGTGTATAATGAGTTTGGGGCTGAAACTTGGTGGTTTTGTTAAGTCCAGTGAGATGGATTTTATGTTAAAGTTTCAGAACTTAACTCATTAGGTTCCCCGACCTTCTTGAATTGGTGTATTTGCTGTTAATTGGTCGAGTCAAGTCCAAGTGTTCCAATGTCCACAGAACTTCACGAACTACTTGGTTGAACCAAGTTCGACCAAGAGTAATTGTGAATGGTCTCTAAGGTCAAAAGTATTGATCTTAGCATAATAATTGTTGTAGGTGTTTGACGAGCCGTGCTCGCTGCCTACTCTTGATTGTGTTGGTTCCTTGCTGCACCAGGTGGGTTTACTTATTCAAAACTTGCTATGCCATATATGTGTTTTCTTGTTGAGATGTTATGATTTTAGTATGTATATAAATCATGTAGCCTATCGGCGTGAGCCGGTGTCGGCCGTCGGTACGATTGTCCCCGTCGAGTTACGGTACGGTTGCCCTTGCGAGGCAAGTCTCCGTAAAGA
>CACSLK010032525.1:2941556-2956045 GCA_902706635.1 Striga hermonthica | reverse complement strand
ATATATAATAGTCCATTTTATTTATTTATTTTCGAGTCGAACTGAACGTCTTATTAATAGTATATGGCTAGTCGAGCCCGAGAGACCGAGCCGTATGTCGAGCCCGAGAGAAAGCGTACACCCAACCTGACTCGGTTTTTCCTTTTTGGTGCGTGTGTGTGAGTCTTGAGAAGCAAGACTTAAAACCTAGTCTTATATTTTCTCTCATCTCCTCTCACCCTCAACACGCCGCAGCCCTCTCCCGTTTTTCTTTCCCGCAGAACAGAGAAAGAACAAATCTCATCAAAACTCACGCCCCTCAATCTCTCCTTTTAATCGCCGCCCCTCAGCTCTCTCTCTCTCTCTCAATGCCGGTCATCATCCTCACCCTCTCTCTGCAAAACCCCGTCGCCATTGTCCGCAAGTAAAAACCCATGACCACCACGGGATCGAACCACCGAGTCTCTGTTCATGTTGCGAGCCGTCCAGCGGGAGCCGCCACCGTAAACAGCCGCGCCCCGACAGTCAACTGTCACTGTCAAACCACAAGCGAACTCTGACCGTGAGCCCTCTTTGTTGCGCACAGCCGCGGAAAACCACCCTCCTCGACGAGCGATAACCAGCAGCTCAAGATCCTTAGCTCGTCGGCGTATTACCTCTCGCCGCTGCAAACTCGGCCCACGCGCAACGCCTCCGATGACCCTCGAGCCTCCACCGTCGCGACCTCTTACCCCGCCGGTAACGTCTAGCGGCCGACCGACGAGTTGCCCTCGTCTATTTTAGCCTCTCGTGAAGGTCCCGTTCAGCCGCTGCTCCTCCTTCCCCGGCGAGACGCGTCAAGCCGTCGAGCCCGTCGTCCCGTTGAACCGTTCGAAACATTCTCGCTCGCTTCCCGAGAATGGTATCGAGCTTCAAACCTTTTTTCTATTTATTTCGTACTCGTATAATGAGATAATTGTGCTTTGTGAATTCATGTGCTCTTTGATGTTGATTTTACATGAGATTATATCAATGATATATAAATGTATATTGTTAATGTGATTTTATGTGAATCTCGTCAATTCGTGCGAATCGAACGAAAAACTGTTTAAATTATCAAGTTGTTGTGGATTTAGGGACTTAGGGTCGTTATGAACACAATGGCTTTGGCCTTGTGTCATTTGGATTGGTAAATTTAAAGTTATGAATTATTGATCGTTTATGATGGCTGTTTTGATAATAAATTCATAATAAATTGTGTATTGATCCGATTGCTTTGAAATTTCAATTGTAACTACCTCTATTGATTTTATAGCTTGTGTAAAAATTTCATAATTTTTCACGACCTGTAGCTATTTTAAATAATTAAAGTAATTTTTGGGCAGAAACATGTTAAATTCATAATAAATTGGTCCGTGCTCCAAATTTGTTGAAATTTTGGTATGTCGTCTCTCTGCATGATTTTGATGTTGTATACAATTTTAGAATTGTTGGACTAAGATTGATAGGGTAAATAATTTATTTACGTTTTTCTGCAGAAAGTTGTTTTAATTATGATAAATTGGCCAGTTGCTCAAAAATTATGATTTTTGGCTAAAGATCTTGTTTTATGTGGAGTTTCATGCTGTTAAAAGATTAGAATTTTAGGAGTTCAAATTGTTTCTATTTTAATTAAAATCGAAAACTACTGAAACTTGTATTAATTTTTTAAATTTGTGTATTTAATGTTAATTGCTGGAATTTTTATATGTTGGTTCTTAACTGCTGAACTAGCTTCAATAAAAATCTCATGTGCTAATTCGTTCGTTAGGTCAGGCTTTGAATTTTATGCTTGTTTTTGTTGGTATCGTATTTGAATTTTATAAAATTGTGTATAATGAGTTGGGCTGAAACTTGAAGGTTTTACTAAGTTCGGTGAGGAGGAATTTATGTCCAAGTTTCAGAACCTAACTCGTTCGGGAGATTGATCAACCTAATTATGTGATATATCATTTTCTGATTTAAAAAAAAAATGTAGTTCTTATGTCAAAATCTATAAACCAGATTTCTTGTTGTGGTTGCGACTTGTTTGAACTATCTTTGATGTGATATTTTCGTGAAATCCCATGTTTGGTTGTTCGAGTCTAAATTCTTGAGTTCCAATACCCACAGGACTTCACGAACCACTTAGTCGAATATAGTTCGGCTAAGTCAAATTTGTGATTTTCTACTTAGGTCTAGATAAAGCATTGACTTTAGTGTCTGGACTTATGTAAGTGTCGAGATAGTTGCTTATAGGGTTGTCTTGACTAATTTAGGTGTTTGACGAGCTGTGCCTCGACTGCCTAATGCTTTCCTGGTTTTATTGCCTTACTCCGGATACCAGGTGGGTTTACTTATAAAATTCTCTATGCCTTGAATTGTGAAATTTGTTTACTTACTTGGGAATGATCAAAATATGAAATGTGAGTATGTTAACATTGGGCATGAGCTGTACCGGCCGTGGAATGGTATCCCCGTAGTTATGAAACGTACCTCGAGTGGGTAATCTTCTCTTGGTCCTTCGCAAGGACCTTGGCATGAGCCTTGGTCGGTGATGGATTTTCTTCCCAAAACCCTCGGGGTTGGCAGACCTGTTTAATACTCTCGGGGTTGACAGTGGATTTCCGTCTAAAACCCTCGGGGTTGACGGATGACTCTCCTACTTTGGCAACGTTATAGTTCCCGCAAGGAGACGATACATGGACCAAATGTAGTCTATTCTGATAGGTGTGTACATGAGATATAATCGAATCTAGATAGAAGATGGGAGAATTTATTTTCTATGTTCATACTTGTGACCATGCCATATTTACTTTTGTATTATAATTGTTCATGCGCATAGCGGTGAGCACAACCGATTCCATCTGTGCTCATCCTCACCTGCTCTTCATGGATGCAGGTTGAGCCGACGACTGCATGACGGCGAGAGACGAGTGGTGGTCAGTCGTTTGACCGGACCTTATTATGTAGCTTCCGCTTTTCTATTATATTATGATTATTTTTGTCATTATGTTGAACTATGGAATTTTCTTGCATTTAAACCTTGGGTTTTATTTATATGGTTTTTTACTCTGATAATTATAACCTTAGATTTCGAACTCTGTACTATCTATGATTTGAGAAATGCGAACACTGGTTTGGGGAGATGCCCCGTTTGCTAATAATCGATTTCGGATCTTTGTTTAAAACCCTGTGAGGGTGGTTTCGATTTGACTCTGAGTATATGATGATGTTTAAATTACTTGCGAGTAATTGATATGTGAAAGTAAGTAATTGTTGATTATATGTCGAGTAACGCCAAATGATTTATGAAAAGAATTTTGAAAAATTTTCCTTGACTTTTTGAAAAGTCCTTGACTTTCGTCAAATAAAAGTGGGGCATCACAGTATGGTATCAGAGCAGGTCTACGTTTCTGTAGACTGCTTAAATTTGAATTATGTGCATATATGATTATTTGAGTTAAGCATCGACCACTCGTCTTCGTCATGCTGCGCCGCTCAAGGTATGTAAGTCATAAGTATCACTGAGATCACTTATGAAATGTTTGTTATTCATGATTGCTTAGGTATGTGCTAAATCAGGGCTTAGGATCTATCCACCTTTAAAATGCGAACTCTAGTGTTTAGTGGCAAACTCTAGACTTCTGTATTATGTTATTGTGTTGATTTTATTCGGCCTATTCAATGTAGAGCTATGAATACCCGCAACAACCGCAACAGACAGCCATCCCGATCACCTTCCCCGCCACCTTATCATCACCAGGCCCCTCAGACCATGGACATTGCCACACTCATTGTCCAGTTCCAGAACATGCATGCGCCAACCTTCTCGGGGACTGAGAACCCCACCGCAGTGCTGGAATGGATTAAGGAGCTAGACAAGATTTTCGCTATGCTCCCTCTCCCGAACAAACAGCGTGTTTCTCTCGCCGCTTTTCAGATGAATGCGGATGCTTTAGACTGGTGGATTGATCACTGGGCTCGGAAGCCAGAGGCTGAGCTTAACGCTCTCACTTGAGAGCAGATGAAGGCTATGGTTCGAGGCAAGTTTCTTCATCAGAGTTTCTGGGATCGAATGGAGCACGAGTTTTATCATCTGCAACAGGGCAACACCAGCGTGAACGAATACATTCGCACCCTCACCAGGATGTGTCTCTTTGCTGGCGACTCTGTGAATACTAATGCTAAGAAGGCCCGCAAATTTTTTAAGGGGCTTAATCAGAGGATCCATGAACTAGTGGGGAGTCACGGAGCGATGTCTTATGCCGACACTATGCTTCGGGCACAAGAAGTAGAGAGTTGTTTGATTCCTATAGTTCCAGTTCCTTCATATTACCATGCTTCCCAGCCTGCCCAAACTTTTGTTCAGTATGCTCAGCCCGTTTTTTCAGTGCCGCCCGACTCTAGTTCGGGCAAGAGGAAGGCAAATTCCTACCGAGATAACCAGAAGGAAAAGCGTGAAGCACCAAAGCGTCGTGATCCCCAGCCCATGATCCAGGTTCAGCACCCGAAGTGCACCAATTGTGGCCGCCGCCACCCCAGACAATGTCGCTATCAACAGAAGGTTTGTTTCACTTTCTTCCGCCCCGACCATTTCCGCAATGTGTGCCCCAAGGCCCGACCGCAGCAGCAACAGTCGCAACAACAACAGCTTCTACTACTGCCTCAACAGTAGTGAGGCTAACCATGGACTCGTGAAGTCGTAGCAACCTCATTTTATTTTCTTAGTTTTGATTTTCTTGGAAACTTTGCAAGCCTTGTTTTACTTCCTTTCGCTGGGCATACTATTCGGAATTGCATTTTAGACTCCCTTATGTTCAATTTCAGTACGTTGGATTTTTTTTTGCTTTCTCTTCTATTGTATGGGATCATATTTTAGAGGTCCTAAATAACTTACTCAAGCTCGTACGTCACGCCAGCAAGACAAAGGGAAAAGGAAAAGTGGAAGTTGAAGAAAAAAGCTTCGTTCGCAAGGACATAAAAAGTGTTTTTTCATCATTTCTCTATGACTAAACTTCGCTTCGCCAATACTTTATCCTGAACTGAAGGAGTTAAGTATTTTAATTCTTTTATGATCCTTATATATTCTCGTAAATTGAGAACCTTGTTTTGTGATGCCTCTAATTCAATATGAATAGGGAGTCAAAAAGTGTTGTTTCACCTTAAAAGATTTTGAGAATCTTCTAAGGAGGGTAGCCGTGCCTGGTACAGGCACATCGTGGAGTGCAGAGCCACCTTCACTTTTGATATTCGTTCATCGTAATCTTTGGAAGCTTATTTAAGACTGCCGGCACGACTAGCTGCTTGACCGAGAGCTGACGTGATGGCTGACACTGTTAGTCGGAAGAGTCGAATGAGCTAAGCGTTCATTATGCAGCAGTGACCACTGGGATTGGGATTGTTCATGGCTGAGGAACCGATCCTCGTTTCTTTGGGGAAGTTTTCCCGACCTCTATCGTTGGTTGTCCAGTGGATTGTGTTGATTTAAGGAGGTGGTGGACTTTGAACTCGGTTTGTGCCTTATAAAGTTTGACACCCGTAAAACCGTTGAAATTGTTTTGTACCTATTGGAATCATCTTTTATTGAACCCTAAATTTTTGTAGTCTGGGATTTTCGCGTAAAACCATTATTCCTTCCGTTTACCTTGGAAATTATGAACCCGGGGTTATAGAATCAAACCGAACACCAACCCTGATTAGGCGTAGCCACGCGAAGTGGTGGTTGAGCATGCACGCCCGTGCTGAGAGACGTGAGTCCAACTGCAGTGGCCGACCGTTGACTCGCACGAGAGCTGCCGCCACCATCACCGAACGCAAAACTCCCCAGGCCAGTGCGTAAGGCCAACTCGTTTCTGTACCAAAGGTGTTGGGAAACCTCTCGAATATGGTCTTTTGAACCTTGAACAGAGAGGTCCAGGTTCCACTGAATTGATGTGTGAATTCCCATAATCACTTAATTCTCGATCAAGTGAGTGTTGTTAGTTATTGCTTGGTGACAGGAGGGATGTCCCTCGAGCCAGCAGAAATTGGAGGTGTTGCATTGTCGAGCAGAATCTCGAGTCTCGATTGGAGACTATGTACTCACCGTGGAAATCATTTTGGTATGAATGTCTTTCTGAAGGTCGCACCCGATGGGTGTGGTTCGCTTCGAGAAGAAGGGAGAAGCTTCGGCCTCACTACATCGGACCTTTTTAGAATCTCTCACGAGTCAGAGACTTGGCCTAGCAGTTAGCTTTACCTCCTGTGTTGTCGGAGTGCGTGACCCCGAGCACGTGGTGGACTTCGTCGAGTTGCAGGTCGAGCGAGGCCTTACCTATGAGTAGGTACTGGTGTTCGTACTGGACCGGATAGTTCATCAGCTGAGGACCCGGGCAGTCGATCTCGTCGAGGTGCAATAGAACCGGCATGGCAAGTCCGAGGCAACTGGGGAGACTGAGAGTGAGACTATAGGAGATATCCGAACTTCATGTTTGATGTTGTATTTTAGAGTTTGGATGTTTTATTTTCGAATTCCGAGGACGAAATTCCTTTTAAAGTGGGGACTGTAATGCCCCGTTTATTTAAATTATTATTGCTTTTATTATTATTATTATTATTATTATTATTATTAATATTATTATTATTATTATTTGCCTACTTGTTTATGTGTGTAAATGCATATTATTAATAAATATAATTATGAGTGTTATTAATATATATAATAGTCCATTTTTATTTATTTATTTATTAGTCGAACCGAACGTCTTATTAATAGGATATGGCTAGTCGAGCCCGAGAGACCAAGCCGTATGTCGAGCCCGAGAGAAAGCGTACACCCAGCCTGACCCAGTTTTTCCTTTTTGGTGCGCGTGTGTGAATCTTGAGAAGCAAGACTTTAAACCTAGTCTTATATTTTCTCTCATCTCTCCTCTCACCCTCAACACGCCGCAGCCATCTCCCGTTCTTCTTTCCCGCAGAACAGAGAAAGAAAAAATCTCATCAAAACTCAAGCCCCTCAATCTCTCCTTTTAATTGCCGCCCCTCAGCTCTCTCTTTCTCAACGCCGATCATCATCCTCACCCTCTCTCTCTCTGCAAAATCCCGTCGCCATTGTCCGCGATTAAAAACCCACGACCACCACAGGATCGAACCACTGAGTCTTTGTCCATGTTGCGAGTCGTCCAGCGGGAGCCGCCACCGTGAACAGCCACACCCCTACAGTCAACCGTCGCTGTCAAACCATCAGTGAACCCCGACGTGAGCCCTCTTCATCGCGCATAGCCACGGCAAACCGCCCTCCTCGACGAGCGACAACCAGCAGCTCAAGAGCCTCAGCTCGCCGGCGTCTTATCTCTCGCTGCTGCAAACTCAGCCTACGCGCAGCGCCTCCGACGACCTTCGAGCCTCCACCATCGTGACCTCTTACCCCGCCGATAACGTCTAGCGGCCAACCGAAAAGTTGCCCTCGTCCATTGCAGCCCCTCGTGAAGGTCCCGTTCAGCCGCTGCTCCTCCTTCCCCGGCGAGATGCGTGAAGCTGTCGAGCCCGTCGTCCTGTCGAACTTTTCGAACCATTCTCGCTCGCTTTCCGAGAACGGTATCGAGCTTCGACCCCTTCTTCTATTTATTTCATATTCGTATAATGAGATAATTATGCTTTGTGAATTCATGTGCTCTTTGATGTTTTTTTTTATCGTTAAACTAAATTTTTATAGATCAAAATAAAAATAACATCGACCGTTTCCCGGCATACAAAAGCAAAGTGGGCGACCATAGTCCGGCCCCTCACTTGCTAGTCAAAATAAAATAAAGAGAGGAAATCCACACTCCAGATGCTCAACTCAAACCTTATCGAGCCAAAAATGGTCTTAATGAGCGCGGGTGGGAGGTTTCGTGAGTAGGAACTCGCGACGAACGGTTCTTTGCGGCCTTGGGTGGGGCAAGGAGGTTAGGCCAAGCCATTTTCGAGGGCTTTTCTCTCCATGTCGGCAAGGACATTCGGGTACAAAGCAAATATATTCCTATAGACATGGGTTTGAATCTTCCAGATAATGAGCTCCGGAGTTTTCACCTCGTTTTCAAAAATCTTCCTATTCTGAGCATTCCAAAGAAAGTATACCGTAGATGCGAGCTCGGCCTTCGTAGCTTTTGTTCTCCAATCGGAGCCTTGGGATTCCTTCTTAATCCACTTCAATGCACTCTTTAGTGTGGAGAGTTGCCGCCTCAATCCTAGCCAATACCGGATGCCAAGCCAAACTTGAGCTGAAAGGGGGAAAGTGAAAAAGAGATGGTCCTTGGTCTCGGAAGCTTTCCCACAAAAAGCACAAGTAAGGTCAATATCAAGGAAGCCAAGGCTATCCTTGGTTTGGAGCCTCCCAAGCGTTGCAAGCCAGAAGATGAAGGCGTGTTTGGGGGTATTGGCGGGCCCCCAAACCACTCCCTTCCAAGGGACGAGTGTACCTTGGGACCGGAAGAACTCGTAAACGCATGAGGGCCCCTTGGAGTGAGATTTGGAGTCTCAAAGACTAAGTGCGTCCTCGGCGGCTTGCATTCTACCTAACTTTTCAACCATTAGATTCCGAATATCGTAGAGGTTCTTGAAAAGAGGTGAGACATTCTTGTGGATTGTCCATTCCCAAACGGATTTTTGCTTTTGATAAACATGATGAACCCATCGGTACCACAAAGGTGTCTTTCTTGGCTTGCATATTCCATAGCGTTTGTGCTAACAATGTTTGGTTCCATGCTTTGAGATTTCAGAGGCCTAAGCCTCCCTCCGAACATGGAAGAGTGACGGTGTGCCAAGCCACCGGAGCAATCTTAGAGCCCCAAAAGAAGTGTCGGCATCTTTGGATGATAAGCGTACGGACGGTCGACGGGAGAGGGAATATAGACATCCAAAAGCATTCCACCCCTTAGAAGACCGATCTAATGAGCTCCACTCACCCCACATATGAGAGAGAGGAGGCGTTCCACCCATTGATGTATTCTGAAACTTGATTAATGAGAGCATCAAATTGGCCCACCGTGACTCTTGCCGCCGCAAGAGGGATACCGAGGTACCGAAAAGGCATAGATCCCGAACGGAGGTTAGTGTCATGTAGAATCTCTGAATGCTCCAATTGGCCAACCCCCGCCATGTAGATGTTGGATTTTTGGACATTCATTTCCAAGCCCAATTTAGCCCCAAAGTTTCTCAAGCAATCCATTAGGATTTGAATAGAGCAAGGGTCACCCCGCGAGAGAAGCATTATGTCATCCACAAAGGCTAGGTGGGTGATGCTAAGTAACTTACATTTCGGGTGATAGTTGAAGCCCGATCTACTAGCCGTGCTCCGATTCATTAGCCTCGAGAGGTACTCCAAGCAAATGACAAAGAGATAAGGCGAGAGCGGATCACCTTGTCTCAACCCCTTGGCTCCTTTGAAGTGGCCACAAAGAATTCCGTTGATTGAAATTGAATATGAAGTCGTGGTGACACACTCCATGATCCAATTAATAAAAGTCTCTGGGAATTCAAGTCCATGAAGAACTTGCCTTAAGAAGGCCCAAGAGATAGAATCGAAAGCCTTACGAAGGTCAATCTTGATAGTGCACCTCGGGGAGATCCGCTTTCGCATGTATTGCTGGAGTAATTTTTGCATGAGATGAATATTATCGGACATGTTCCTACCACACAAAGGCGGCTGGAGCCTCATCAATGATTGAGCCAAGGATGGAGCTTAAGCGTTTGTAAGTGGTGTTGCAACACGCAATTGGTCGGAAGTCTGAGACTTGGGACGCGTGGGGGCCTTTGCGGACCATCACCAGTGTAGTATGGTTCTATTGCTTGAGTAGGCGCCCATTCCTAAAGAATTCTTGTACGGCCGAAGAGAGGTCCTTCCCAACAATGTCCCAACTTTTTCAAAAAAATGTTGAGGTGTACCCGTCCGAGCCGGGGGCCTTGCCGCTCTCGATGTCGTCTAGTGTGGCTTTGATTTCATTATTGGAGACCGAGGCAAGGAGAGCTTGATGGTGCCCTTGAGAGATAAGTGGGCCAAGCCTGATGATCTCGAGGTCAATGTCCTCTGTTGAAGTCCCGCTACCAAGGAGCCTTTCGAAGTGATTGACAAATTCATTTGACACCTCGTCAAGAGATGTGGTCGCCCATTTTCTCTTGTTATGGAGGCTATAAAATTTTTCTTGGTATTTCTTTTGACAAGGGCATGGTAGAATCCGGTGCATTTGTCGCCCTTGATTTGGAATTTGCACTTTGCTTTTTGTTGGAAGAAGTGCTTCTCCGCTTTGGCAAGGTTGATGGATTTGACATGGAATGCGGGTAACGAGGACTTCCCCTCGTCGAGACATGTGAGGACATTTGAGAATATTGTTGTGTTGCATGGATATACTAACCCCGTTAGTTGCAGGGCATTCTTGTCGACCTTAAGGGGAGGAGCCCTTGATTGGTTCCAGCAGCTTCCCCCAGGCTCGATCGCAGATTTTGAGGATTTTGTGGAGAAGCTGATAAATCAATATTCGAGCGCGGTGGCGCAGGAGAAGACATACTTAACCCTGATGGTGATGAGGCAGGGTGAGAAGAAGTCACTGCGCAAATATGTAGCCCGATACAACCAGGCTTGTTTAGAGATCCTGTCGGCGGTCGATGAGGTCAAGGCAGGAGGACTGATTAGAAGCTTACGAGCGGGGCCATGTCGAACTTCTATGGCCAAGACCACAGCTCGTACCTATGATGAGGTGTTGAAGAGGTGCAGGAAATATATCAACCTCGAGGAGACTGAGGCGGAGTTTGCCAAGCTGGAGGAGCTAGGTCGTACGGAATCAAAGAAGGAGAAGGCAGCTTCGCCGAAAAGGAGGGGTTCGCCCAGGAGGGAAGGGCAAGCTAAGTAGGATTGAGGGCATGAGGACAGGTGGAAGGATCGGCCTATCTCGGGAGGGAAGAGGTTTAATGACTATACCCCGTTGAATGCGAAGGTGGCCGAAGTCTTGATGGCTATGGAGAAAGGGATCAATGGGAAAGATGTGACGTGGCCTAGATCAAGATTTGAGGGGCCAACTCAGCCTAAGTCGAGGAGGTACTGCCATTTCCACAAAGACTATGGTCATACCACCGAGGATTGTCGGCATCTCAAAGAAGAAATTGAGCGCCTTATTCGGGCAGGGCATCTTAAGGAGTTCATTTACCAGGATAGGGCGAGGGGGAAAGAGAAGAGGAGATGCCATGAGGAATCGGTGGAAAGGAGCGATCGTGATGAAGATGAGGAGGAGGATCCTCAAGGAGGTCGAGATGGTCAAAGGAGAGATGAGGGAAAGAGGAGACGAGGAAGCAGAGATCGAGAGAGGCAAGGAGAGGGAGGCCAGGTGAAAAGAGGCACGATATATATGATTTTGGGTGGACCAACGGACGGGGACTCGAATAATTCTAGGAGAGGGCATGTTCGAGCGATGAAGAGGAAGAGAGAGGAAGTGGGTATCACGACCCGAATACCAGAAATCAGTTTTCGAGCAGAGGATGCAGAAGGGGTGGTGATACCTCATAATGATGCCTTGATGATTACGGTGGAGGTTGCAGGGTTTGATGTGAAGAGAGTATTTATAGACACGGGAAGTTCGGTTGATGTCATGTTTTACGATTGTTTTGTGCAAATCAATTGGGAGCTGAATGTTGAGTTGAAGCCGGTGGCTACGGCCTTGTACGGCTTTAACGGCGGGAAAGTCATGCCGATAGGAGAGGTAAGTCTGTCCGTGGCCTTGGGAAAAGGAGTGACCCGGAAGGTCAGGATGGTTCGATTTGGGGTGGTCGGAGTTGAATCATCATACAATATTATTATGGGGAGAATGAGCTTGAACGCTTTCCAGGCGGTCGTCTCAACGTACCATATGATGATCAAATATCCTGTGGGTGAACACGTTGGTGAGGTCGCAGAGGACCAGCTTACATCCCGAAGCTGCTATCAAACTACAGTGAGCAATAATAGGCAGTTAGCTAAGAGGCAAGTGAAGGGAGGAGAAAAAATGCTGAGTAAACCTGGGAGCTTGAGGTCCAGGGAGGAGAGGACAGTGGTGGATAAGGGCAAGGAGAAGGCGGAGATGCAACCAGGAGGGGAGGTCGAGGAAATCCAGATGGTAGAAGGCAATGAGGAGATGAAATTTAGAATTGGGAAGGAGCTGGAGGAGCCAGTAAGGTCAAAGTTGATTAGCATGATAAGGGAGTTTGTTGATGTCTTTGCATTTTCAACAGAGGAGCTGACCGGTATCAAGGCAGAAGTCATCGAGCACCGACTAAATATCGAGCTCACTGTGAGGCCGGTAAAGCAAATGAGAAGACATCACGGGGCAGAGATGGATAAAGTGATTGAACTGGAGGTGGAGAAGCTCCTGGTAGCAGACCATATAATGGAGATCCAATTCCCAGAGTGGTTGTCAAATACGGTGATGGTCTCGAAGTCAGAGGGAAAATGGCAGATGTGTATAGACTTCCGAGATTTGAATAAGGCGTGCCCGAAAGACTTATACCCACTACCCAGAATCGACCAACAGGTCGACTCCACGGCCGGATGTGAGCTACTTAGCTTGATGGATGCGTCGCAATGGTACCACCAGATCCCTCTGGCGCGGGAAGACTGGAAGAGGGTCAGTTTTGTGACAAGCCGAGGAACCTACGGTTATGTGGTGATGCCATTTGGTCTAAAAAATGCAGGGGCAACATATCAGAGGCTGGTGGATAAGATTTTTTAGGAGCAGCTGGGGAGGAACATGGAGGTGTATGTAGACGATATGTTAGTGAAGAGCAACGAGGAGATCGATCATGTGAGTGACTTGAAGGAGACATTCATTACCCTGCGGAAGTATGGGATGAAGTTGTACCCCGCTAAATGCTCATTTGGGGCCAAGTCTGGGAAGTTTCTGGGTTATATGGTCACAAAAAGAGGAATCGAGGTTAACCCAGAGAAAGTAAGGGCGGTGGTCGAAATGAAACCCCCCACGAAGGTAAAAGAGGTGCAGATCCTAACCGGTCGAATAGCAGGCTTGAGCCGCTTTATTTCAAAGGTGGCCGAGAAGAGTGGGCCCTTATTTCAACCAGAGAGGGATGTTCGTTTTATACTAATCGTCGTAAACGAACTAGGCCTCAGTTAATTATTGCGTGCTCTTAACCCGTAAGATATTGAATAAGCATGTGCACATAATTGTTGTTGCTTTGATTCTTTGGGTGAGATCCAAGCCGGGTCGACATACTTAATGAATTGGGTAATAACATTGTGTGTTCGATGTGCTATTAGGATATTTACGGTCACCATGTGCGTTAGTATGATGATGTCCCCGAAGTGAGTTCATGAAGGAATATTATGCTAAACCCTGCAGGTGGATTTACTCCGGCATAATATGAATGCTATTAGCGAGCGCTAGCTTCGGTAATATAATATATTAATTAATTCTTGATTATTAGTGATCGAATTAATTAATGGACATTATATCTTAAACATGGGGAGGTAAATCGTATAATTATAATAAGGAGTCTCAAATGTAATTTGGGATAGGTGAGGGGAGTGCAATAATATTATTGTGGTGGACTTTAATATTATTAATATATTAATTGTGGGGTTGCTCCACAGTATTAATATATTAGAAGCCCTTATCCTATTCTCCTTAGGGTCCCTACTGTAGCACTATATATACAGCATTAGGCTCATGGAAGAGAACAGAACAATCCCACACCTTGGGAAACACGTCCAGCTCTCTTTCTCTCTCTTCCAAGGAGTTCTTCTATTTCTTGTGTTCCACTGATACAAGATCTAGAAAGCTGTTTGAGAATACAGTAGAAGATCTTAAGGTATATAGAGATTCCAATCATACATCCAAACCGGAGACCAAAACCAGCAAGTGACCATACCACGACGACCAGGACGACGAGACGAAGAGATCGCCGTCGAGATCGCCGCCGCACGCCGCCGCACGCGCCCACACTCGCCGCCGGGAGAAGCCTGCTGCTGGAAGTTTTCGTCGTGCGTGTGAGCGCGTGAGAAGGCCGTTTTCCGACCGGTCAACGCCGTTGACTTCGCCGTGACGTCAGCTTTCTGGATTGGTCAAGTTTGTTCGATTCTGAGAAGATTTGATTTGCTGTCATCTGTCCGGGCCAGCCAGATCTACATAAATTTTAAGTAGTAAGTTTTCTTCAACAAACCTTTAGATCCGCTGCGCATAGGTTTATGTTGAATATTTGTCTGTGATTTGTGCATATCGAGATCCTCATGGGTTCCAACAATTGGTATCAGAGCTTGAGGTTAATCCGTTATGTACAAGATCCGGATTAAACTGCTTATATTGTCTATGTGTGCTCAAGCGCATCCATATATATTGGATTATATGCATAACTTGGTTTTGCAGGAAGTAGTTAATCCACTATTATGGCCACCCTTTTATGTGCTTGTGCTTAATTGATGGTTGGTTGTTTGGTTTTAAATTTGTTATTAAAGCCTCAGGATTGTCGAGGAATTATGGATGAATGCTTGTATTAATTGCCCGGGGGTTGACCGA
>CACSLK010032525.1:2926779-2938453 GCA_902706635.1 Striga hermonthica | reverse complement strand
AGGTCGAGATTGTCAAAGTCGTTACGCCGGTTGAGGATGATGTGGATAACGTGCGAGATCCTCGTGATGATTTGATTCCGGTGTCAGATGGAGCCATCGAGATTGCTGCTAAAGCAAAGGAGTCGCAAGTGCTGGAGCGACTATTCTCAGGGATCGAAGCCGGGGAAGGCAGTGGCACCGGGAACGATATGGAGAAGAAGGATAATGCCGCCTGAAGTTTCAGTTCTTTTTATATTTTTATATATTTGCAGTATTTAGTCGGGGTGCCGGCATGTCGGCATCCTTAGTAGGAAATATATAATGTTGGCAATATGTAATCGGGGACATCAGATAACTGAGTCTCTTAGTAGGAAAATATGTAAGGTACTTCCCAACTTTTTCAAGATATATATATATATATATATATAAAGTGTTTGCGTAATTTTTTATTTTGATTCATATTTGCTGTACAAATTTCAGCAACTTTTCGATCAAGTGTTCTGAACTCAGTTCGAATTATAAAATGAATTGCTTCCACTCGGATTTATTTATATTATGAACCGAGTTGTAAATTTTTGTAAAAATAATTTCCGAATTCCACTTTGATCGTTTGTAATAATCTCAGCCACAAGTGCAAGTCGATATGCGAGTTTTCGAATAACTTCGCGCAACTTAACACATTTTTAGGGCTGTACGGGAAATAAGATAGAGTTCACCGAACTTCGTCAAAGTTCGATTATGGAATGGCCCCGACCGATTTTTATTATTTTTTATGTTCGGTAACTTTCGGGGCCCGTCAAATCATGAGTGTTGAAATGACGTTTGACGAGCATCACCCCCATCTGAAAATATGTGGTATTCGGACATATTATGGGGTATCAGTTAGACCGAGTGTCGCAATGCTTACATCAGTATGATATATTCATAGAACCGAACTTTGAAAATGTTTACATCGGTATCGAGCTGCTGCTCGGATTTCCAAAAGCGAAAGCTGACAAGCTTTTCAGTACATCAAAAGGGTTACTTCATACATTCACCGAGACGAAAAGAAGGTTCGTGCAAAAGAAAGGTCGGATATCCGACTTCGGACCCTTCACTGATAGAACTTTTTCAAGAACACAGCATTCCAGGGATATTGATGAGGTGTCCCGTCGGGATGATCAATCCGATATGCTCCATGGGGTAGAATCTCAATGATTTGGTAAGGCCCTTCCCAGTTTGGTTTGAGTGGTCCGGGGTCAGGCCCCATTATACGTTTGAGGACCAAGTCTCCAACTCGGAACGAACGAGGTTTGAGTTTAGAATTGATATATCTCTCACTTCTTTTTTTGTAAGCAGCATTCCTGAGTTCAGCTCGAGTACGATGTTCTTCAAGCAGGTCCAGATTAGCCTTTATGTTTTCCGAGTTGGCTTCTTCGGTGAAATGTTGAACTCGGTACGTCGGTTCTCCGAGTTCGACTGGGACAACGGCTTCTGAGCCGTAAGTTAACGAAAATGGGGTTTCACCGGTAGAAGTTCGAGTGGTAGTTCGGTAAGCCCACAGGACATGCGGTAGTTCTTCTGGCCAAGCCCCTTTGGCAGCGTCAAGTCGGACTTGAAGGCCGTTCTTTATGAGCTTGTTCACAGCTTCAACTTGACCGTTGGATTGCGGATGATAAGGCGAAGAGAAAAAATGTTTGATGTTGTATTCTTCGCACAAGGATTCAAGTCGTTTGCCTTCAAATTGTTTACCGTTGTCGGTTATGATGGAATTCGGCACCCCGAAGCGACAGATAATTGTCTTCCACACGAAATCGACGACCTTCTGCTCGGTTATCGTGGCTAACGGTTCGGCCTCGGCCCATTTAGTAAAATAATCGACCACCACGATAGCAAACCGGACACCTCCCTTCCCGATTGGTAGAGGACCTATGAGATCAATTCCCCATTTGGCGAAAGGCCACGGACTGTAGATCGATTTGAGTTCTTCGGGAGACTGATGGACATTAGGCGCGAATATTTGGCATTTTGGGCACTTACGAACCCATGCAGCGGCGTCGGTCTTTAAGGTTGGCCAGTAGTAACCCTGTCGCAAGATTTTATAAGACAATGCTTGTGCACCGGGGTGACTTCCGCAGATCCCCTCGTGGACTTCTTCAAGAATATACCGTGACTCAGTTTCACTCACGCATTTTAAAAGTGGGATGGAGTATCCCCTTTTAAACAAAGTTCCATTGTCCAATGTGTACCGAGCTGCTCGAATCCGAAGTGCACGAGCTCCTTTTGGGTCTGGGGGCAAGGCCCCAGTTTCTAAATAGTGGATAATAGGATCCATCCAAGTCGGTGGTTTTTGAGACGTTACCGGATGGATGGTTGCGACCTCGGAAAGGTCGGTTGACGGTTGTTCTTGCTGGCCGATTTGGACATACTCCGCGCTCTCCATCCCAGTACTGGACGCCAGCCGAGATAAGGCATCGGCTTGAACATTAAGAGTTTGGGGGATGTGTTCGAGGTCGGCGGAGAATTTTGACAACTTCCGTTTGGCCAAAGAAAGATAAGGTGTCAACCGAGGTTCTTTAACTTCATATGAACCATTGATTTGATTGACAAGGAGTTGAGAGTCCGAGAAGATTTTAAGGTCCCTCACGTTCATGGATTCAGCCAAATTCAATCCGGATAGCAAGGCTTCATATTTGGCTTCATTGGTTGTTGCCGGGAAGAGAAACTGCACTGAGTGACAGAATAACCGGTTGTCTGGGTCAGCTAAAACTATCCCTGCGCCTGCTCGGTTGGCTTTTGAGGATCCATCAATATAGAGGACCCATGGTTGATTATCATGATGAACTGTTATGGCCGGAGTGAACTCAGCGATGAAGTCAGATAAGGCTTGAGCCTTGATCGCGGTCCTTGGTTGATAATGGATGTCGAATTGTCCGAGTTCAATGGCCCATTTGACCATGCGTCCCGAGGTGTCAGGTCGGTGCAGGATTTGCCGAAGTGGATATGAAGTGCGAACAGTTATAGAATGTTCTTGGAAATAAGGTCGTAATTTCCGGGCTGCCATTACAAGTGTAAACGCCAACTTTTCCATCGGAAGGTAACGCAGTTCGGCATCATGCAAAGCTTTGCTGACATAATAAATAGGCGATTGCATCAGTCCCTCTTCACGTATCAAAACAGCACTAATGGCAGAACTACTGACGCCGAGATATAAGAACAACATTTCCTCGGGTTTTGGCTTTTGTAAAGTCGGCGGAGAGGCAAGCGTCTCCTTGATGCTAACAAGAGCTTTTTGGCATTCCTCGGTCCATTCAAAACGTTTTCCTTTTTTGATTGCTTCGAAAAAGGGCTTGCAACGATCTGTAGACTTGGAGATGAACCGGTTGAGTGCAGCAAGTCGACCAGTTAGGGCCTGAACACCCTTGACCGAGGTCGGGGGAGTTAGATCCTGAATGGCCTTTATTTTGGCCGGGTTGGCTTCAATGCCGCGCTGGCTGACCACATAGCCCAGGAACTTTCCAGATTCAACTCCAAAAGTACATTTCTTAGGATTTAAGACCATGGAATAAGATCGGAGGATGGAGAACATGTCTTGAAGATGTGTTATATGATCAGAGGCGTGCACCGACTTGACAATCATGTCATCGACATAAACTTCCATAGTGTGACCGATCAGTGTAGCGAACATTTTGTTGACGAGACGTTGATAGGTGGCTCCGACGTTCTTTAATCCAAATGGCATCATTGTATAACAGTACAAGCCTCGGACTGAATAGAATGAGGTGTGTTCAGAATCTTCAGGATCCATAGGAATCTGATTATAGCCCGAGTAAGCATCCATGAAACTCATCAACTCATGTCCCGACGTTGCATCAACCATATAATCTATGTGGGGAAGCGGATAACTGTCCTTCGGGCACGCCTTATTCAGGTCGGAAAAATCGATACACAGTCTCCATAGCCCATTGCTCTTTTTGACAAGAACAGGATTTGAGACCCACGTCGGGTATTTAGCTTCCTTGATGAACTTGTTGTCGATGAGTTTTTTGACTTCTTCTTCCAACGCCTTCTGACGATCCGGCCCCAGTTTTCTTCTCTTTTGTACAACAGGCCGGATGGTTCGATCGAGGTTCAACTTGTGGCTAGTGACACCGGGGTCGATGCCCTTCATATCCTCGTGCTTCCAAGCGAAAACATCAGAATTATGTTTGAGAAACGAGATAAGTTCTGACCGAAGAGGTTCTTGAAGATGACTTCCAATACGCAGTGATTTGTGGAAGACTGGTTCATCGATATAGATCAATTCTACGTCTTCTCCAGGTTCGGCTCGGTCACTTCGGCTTTTTTCTTTAAACAAGGCTCTAGGGTCCAACTCGTCCTCTTCAAGAAGTGGCTCCTTTCCAGGTCAGCGACCTCGATCTTCGGTCAAAGGATCCGAGGTGGAAGGATCACCGACGTGATTGCTTGGTTCTTCGGACGCCATGTCATTCGAGACGCGTTGTGATGGAGAGTTGTTTGTCAAGGTGGAATGGACGCCGCTAGATGGTATGAATGTATTAAGTTCTCGAGCTTCTCTCTGGTCTCCGAAGTGTGTCCCTTCTCCTCGTCCAGTCGGGAACTTCAGAGCATAGTGAAAAATCGAAACTGCGGCTCGAAGTTTATACAATGTTGTTCTGCCAATGATGGCATTGTACTCATTATTGATATTCATAACCTTGAAAGTTTCCATGACGAGTTTGGTGACATTCTCCGAAGTGCCGAATCTGACAGGTAAAGTGATCTCGCCGATAGGCTTTGAAATACTGCCGTTGAACCCTTGTATTTGATCATTGCAAGGTCGGATTTCGGCGGGATCAAGACCCATTTTGTTAAAAGCTTTTAACATCAAAATACTCGAATAGGCCCCAGTATCCACCATGACGCGATGAACAGGAATACCGCATATAGGGACGGTGATAACAAGTGCATCGGAATGAGGGTGTGCGAAGTGATTAGAATCCTCCATATTAAAGGTTATGGGACAGTTCCGATTGTTGAGAACATTCCTCAAATCAGTAGTGTAGACATGTTTGCCGGAGTTGTGTGCTTGTCGGGCATAAGCCTTGATCTGTCGATGAGATAATGCACTCCGGGAGTTGTTGGTGTTGACACGGTGGACAGTGATTTGCATCGGCATTGGAGATCGGTCTCGTTTACGGCCTCGAGGAGTTCCAGCAGAGTTAGAATCGAATGTTTCCGAGGTGCTCATAAATACTTCCTTGTCTCCTTGTCGGATGCGTTTTGGCATGGCACCTCGGTCCTCCTCATCGTCTTCATCAAAGGGTTCGATCTGGCGTCCCGGACCTCGCCTCTGGGGATCAGTATTACGGTAAAATTTTCTAAGCTGCGGATGGCCAATCAAACGCAACAATGCGGCTAACAAACTCAAACATTCGTCCGTGTTGTGCCCTGGCGATTTATGATAATCACAATACCGGGACTTGTCCAGTTTTTCTTCGGGCATCCGAAGTGGTTTGGGATCTGGTAAAATGCCCTTCCCTTTGATCTCTTCATATATGGTGGCTGCTCCAGTGGAATATACGGTTTGATAACCAGACTTCACGTCGGTAGCATACTGTTTTCGGGCTGCTAGAACTTCAGGATCATTGGGGTCTCCTCGGGGAGGTCCCCTGAATTGAGTCTTGTTTTGTCTTTCGAAATATTTGTTCTTTTTCTTCTCTTCGGTTCCTGCCTTGGATGACTTCGGATTAAAGTTAAAGTCGGGGACCGACATGGCTTCCTCAGCTATAATATGTTGCTGAGCTCGAGCGAGAAATTCTTGAAAAGTATTCGGTTTATTCTGACACAGTGTCCAGCGGAAAATTGAGTTCGTTTTTAGCCTAGCGATAGCCATGACAAGCAGAGTTTCAGGATGACAAGGTTCCATATTCTGAACTCGGTCATTAAATCGGGCAATATAATCCTTGACGCTTTCATCATCTTTTTGAGTGATATTTGCAAGAGATTCTTTTGGGATTAGGCAGACTTGAGCCCCGATGAAATGAGATCGGAAAGCCGACCTCAATTGTTGCCATTTCCAAATAGAATGAGGAGGAAGAGAATGGTACCATTTTTCGGCCCGAGGCCCCAGTGTAAGCGAAAACATACGACACTGAAGTGCGTCTGAGGCCCCATGCAGATCCATCCAATAAGTATAATGACCGAGGTGTGAGTCGGGATCTGAGGTTCCATCATATAGTCCGATCTGGGGGACTTTGACTTTCCCAGGTACAGGTTCCGAAGTGAGTTCCGGAGTGAGGGGAGACTCGGCTTCCAAATACACTTGCTCCGAGGTGGAGGCCCGCCGAGGGGGATCTTCAGGTACCCGTTGCCGACTTTCCAGTTCGGCTATTCTTCTTCGCAATGTTTCGAGTTCGGATGACTCTTGACGAGCCCGATTTCGTTCAATATGCTGTCGAAGGTCGGTCTGCGCCGGGTTAGAGGGATTTCGGCGCTGTGCATGAGGCGGTGATCGTCGTGAATGACCCGACTGGCTTTCGGCAGTTTCTTCTTGAGGACGTATAGGAGGATTGCGCCCGGCGTCGATGCGACGCGTAGTTTGTTCTGGAGGCGGTTGCGACATTCGATCATGAGGTTGGGATGTAGCATGAGATGTTGTCCTTCCGCCGTCTTGTCGCGCCGGTGGATTATGCCGGTTTGCGAAAGTCGTGGGAATGATGGAGTGTCCCGGAGCAGTCGTTGATGTTCCCGGAATTGTTTGGGCCATTAGAGCGGCAAAACCACGTGCAAACTCTAGATTTTGAAACAGAACAGCATAATCCGGTACAGGCGGGGCCACGGCTTGTCGTCTGGCTCCACATGAATGATGACGAGCTTCGTAGAGCGTGATAGAGTGTGTAGGCGCCTTGTCACCTGCTTAAGGAGGTGACGACCTCGGTTTAAGTAGACCTCGGTAGGTATTGATCACTTCGGTCTTCGGTAGTTCGGACCGGTTCATTGCGTGGGCCAGCGTGGCTTTGGATCACGTCGGTTCAGTAGTTGATGTCACTTAGCAATGATGCTTAAACCTCCTTAATGATGTTTTGCCACGTCGGATGATAACACTACGTCCTTTTTGAATTTGCTATCGTCAATCCGAAATCCAGGTGGGTTTACTTATAAAATTATCTATGGCATACGTGTGTTTAAGTGTTTGGTTGGTATGATCAATGTATGCATGTGAACCATGTAGCCTACTGATGTGAGCTTTTACGGCCGTCGGTACGGTTGTCCCCGTCGAGTTACGGTACGGTTGCCCTTGCGAGGCAAGTCTCCTTAAGACCTAATGAAAGGCCGTGTCCGTTACAGTGGCATGCACTCCCGTCGTTAGGGTTTATGCATCCCCTTTCCGCGGCTAATGATAGATGTGCACATGAGTGAGTTATTGTTACGATTGTTAGGAGATGAGACATAATGATGATTGATTTATATTCATGCTGCGACCATACCATCTTTACATGTTATTATGTGCATAGTAGTGAGCACTACTTTATCATTTGTGCTCATTCCCACCTGCTCTTCACGGATGCAGGTTAAGCAGTGGCCGGGTGACGGGATGAAGGAGGAGTGGTGGTTTATTATTTGTTTTATTTTGCTTCCGCTTTAATAATATGGTCGTTATGAACCTTTCTATGTTTTTGACATGTGAAAACTGTTTTCGAACTATGTTTTGATGTTTGAAAATATTTTGGAAAACCCTTTTGAAACCTTGAATAATCATGTGTTCGATTTATGAAGTTTCAGTTGTTCATATGGGATATTATGTTGAGGTGTGAATCAGGTTAATGAAAACCTTGTGAAAAATCGGGTTTATGAATCCCCGTGAGTCCAGATAAGACTTGGACTAAGTAAGTTGTGTTGGTTAATGCCCTTGATTTAGAAAATAAATTCGAAAAATTTGTTCTGATTTTTAGAAAGTCCGGAATTCTCTAAAATCAAAGTGGAGTATTACACAGGGATAGGCTAGGGTTTCCCCTACATGGAGTGCAAGACAAGATCTCTAAGGATCCCTTAGATATTTAGTTTCCTTCTTTCCTTATGATTTCTAGATTGTTTAGGATACTTAATATTTCATTGCTTTATTAGAGATATAGTTAGATTACGACTAGATTTATTTGATGCCTATAGAAAGGCCCTCGCTCTTGTTATTTTTCATGATGAATTGAATCTTTGAATTGTCTTAGCTAATAGAAAATCCCGAACTTCGGTTCAAACACTTTGCCTTAGATTTCTTCTTGATTTCTTTTGCAATTTTATTCGTTTCAAGAAGTGCTCACGTGGATCGAGAAACACCTATCGAGTGATTTAAGGCGCGAGTGTGCGGCTTGTTGACAATCGAGACACGCGATCTTCATAACTAGCACGCAGGCCGCCAGCGCAGCCTAGCGCGTGGCCCGCAGCACTGATGAAGATCGCGTGTCCCGACTGCCGATAAGCCACAAACCAGTGTCTTAAATCGCCAATAGGTGTCTAGAGGTTCACAAATCGGACCCCTCTAAACGAATAAATTTGCAAAAGATATCAAGAAGAAATCTAGAGAAAAGTGTTTGAACAAAAGTTCGGGTTTTTGTATTAATTTCTTGGATGAATAAAATAACAAGAGGAAAGGCCTTTATATAGGCTTCAACTAAGTCTAGTCCTAATCTATCTATAACTCTAATAAAGCAATAAAATATTAAGTATCCTAAACAATCTAGATATCATAAAGCACTAAGGAAACTAGATAACTAAGGGATCTTGAAGCCTTGAGTTTCACTCCAAGTAGAAGTCCCTAGCCGCCTCAACCTCTCGCTGCCTAGGTCTCTCCTCCGCACGCGTGCCCTCGCCTTAGTCCTCGAGGACTAAGGTCGCGCCGCATTCGCCCGCACGTGCATGGGCGTAACGCATACTGTGCGCCCATGCTCCCGTCGTGTCTTGCGCCCGCGCGTCGCCCCTGCGCCCATGGTTGCCGCTCGCCTCGAGGAGTATGGCAATGCTCCCAACTTACGCGCGTGCTATTTTGATACGCGCATTGTGTGCACCCGCATCTCCCGCAGCTGCCTTGCGCGCGTTACTGGCACCGGCCACGTCTCACGCAATCCCGCCCGTGGAGCTTGTTGAGCGCGCACGATCTCCCGTTGCCTGCGCGCCCTGCCCGCGCGCTCGTCACGCGTTCTGGACATACTCGCACGCGTTCCGCTCAAGGGTGTGTGCCTCCCCCGACTCTCTCGCTAATTTCTTGCGTGTGTGATAGGCGCGACTCGTGGCATTCTTGAGCTGTCTAGCCACATTCGAATCATTCCCGTCCTCTTCAAGTGCTTCTTTGTCCTCAAGGACGAAATTTGGGAATCGATCACGCATCTCATCTAGACCCTCCCATGTGGCTTCTTCCGGCAGTAGCTCTTCCCACTCGACTAATACCTCCCAATGATAACGACCTGCTTTCTTTACTTTGTGATACTCAATTGCACGGCTTGGTCGCACAATGATTCTTCCATCAGCCGAGGTCGCCGGTAGATCCTCGCACCACTTATGCCCATCGCCTAAACTTCTCTTGAGTTGTGTGACATGTATAACCGAATGGATATGTGAGCTCTCCGACAGCTCTAGACGATAAGCGACTTGGCCTATGCACTTCAGAATCTGATACGACCCATAGTAGCGTACTCCTAGCTTAGTTTCTGCCCTCTGTGCAGTCGTGCGTTGCCTAAATGGTCGCAACTTCAAGTATACATAGTCGCCTAGCTCGAAGCTCTCCTCTCGTCTCTTGTCGTCCGTAAATGTCTTCATCTGGTTGATCGAGCCTTTGAGATTTTTCTTTAACTCTCGCAACATCAAATCTCGCTCCTCTAACTCTTGACCTAACTTGTCATTGATTGCGCCTCCCTTCTAGTAGCTTATGAGCGTTGGCGGCTTGCGCCCATACACAAGCTCGAATGGCGTTATCTTGGTCGAACCATGGTACATAGTGTCATACCAATACTCAGCCCACAGTAGGAAGTTCTCCCACTTCTTCGAGAATTGATGCACGTAGCACCGTAAATACTGCTCCAACGTGCAGCTTCAGTTTTCCCATCCGTCTGTGGGTGATATGCTGAGCTCATCGATAGCTTGGTACCTTGCAGCTTGAAGAATTCAGACCAAAAGCTACTCATAAAGATCTGGTCTCGGTCGGAGACATTCAAACGTGGTGCGTCATGCAGCTTCATAACATACTCGATGAATAGCTTGGCGATGGACTTCGTCGTGTATGGATGAGTAATGGGTATGAAGTGTGCGTACTTCGTAAGTTGATCCACCACGACCATGACACCATTGAACCCATTAGAGATTGGCATCCCTTCAATGAAGTTTATAGTAATATCCTCCCAGATTATCTCGGCCACCGGCAACGGCTGAAGTAGTCCACTTGGTCGTCGCGCGTCGGCCTGGCACTCGTCGCATCGCGCGACATAATCTCGAATTGCGCCTTGCTGCCATGGCCAAAAGAAGGTATAGGCTATTCTCATCCATGTGCGGTAGACTCCAGAGTGTCCTCCGATCTTTTAGTCGTGGAAGTGTTGCATAATCCTCTCGCGTAACTGCCCACTGTCGGGCACGAATACACGCCCTCGATGGAGAAGTGGCCCGTTATGTTGTTCGCAATCGGCGGTGCTAGCGTCATCTGCCTCAACTCCCCGACACAGCTCCTGGCATTGCGCGTCATCCTCTTGCGCCTTCCTAACTTTCTCCCACATTGCCCATGTGGTCCTGTGATAGCCTCGAGTTCGGCTACGTCCATCCATCGGGAGAGTGCATTGGCCACCATACTTTGTCGGCCTGGCCGGTAGACTATCTCGAAGTCGAACCCCATAAGCATGGAGACGAACTTCTGTTGCTCGGACGTCACGATCCTTTGCTCGAGCAAGTGCTTGAGCGGTTGATGGTCAGTTACAATTCAAAAACGTCGCCCCAATAGATAGGGCCTCCCGCATCGAACAGCTTCCACAACTGCAAGCATCTCTTTCACGTACACGGACAGCCCCAGTCGAGTCGTGCCTAGCGCCTTGCTAAGATAGGCCAATGGACGTCCTCCTTGCACTAGCACCACTCCTATACCCACGTCGCTTGCATCCGTGTGCACCTCGAACAAGACATTGAACCTTGGCATTGTGAGCACTGGCGTCATGGTCATCGCGCCCTTCAGCTTCTCGAATACCGCCTTGCTAGCCTCGGTCCACTTGAACCCGCCTTTCTTGGTCATCTCGGTCAATGGCTTGGCAATGGTCCCATAATCCTTTACGAACTTCCAGTAGTAGCCCATGAGCCCTAGGAACCCTCATAGTTGCGTGAGACTCGTCGGCTTAGGCCAGCCGACCATAGCTTCTATCTTTCTTGGGTCGACCTTCACGCCATCATAAGAAATAAAGTGGCCTAGGTACTCGACCATCTCTTGTCCAAACGAGCACTTGGATGGCTTAATGTGGAATGAGATGGCCTCCAAGATTTTGAGTACCACATGTAGGTGCTCGATGTGCTCGGCCCATGTCTTTGAGTAGACCAAGATATCATCGAGAATACCAAGACAAACTTGCGTAGATGCTCCTTGAAGATGGAGTTCATGGCGAACTGAAAAGTGGACGGGGCGTTGCACAGCCCAAACGTGTAATATCCCAACTTTTATCAGTATAATAATAATTCAGTTCCGATTTTAATTTCG
>CACSLK010032525.1:2907526-2924142 GCA_902706635.1 Striga hermonthica | reverse complement strand
GGTTTGACGAAATAGTATAAAATAATGATACATAACATATTTAAAATAGTATTTAACATTTAAAATAAATTACCACAATTAATATTTATTTAATATATATAAATAGGCACATAATTTCATTTAAGCACTTAGACAATTTAACAAATAGCAAAAACAATAATAATAGCAATAATATTAATAACAATAATAATAACAATAATCCAAATTATTCGCAAACGAACGGGGCGTCACACCTCACCTTGCTCGTGCAGCAACACCATCAAACCGATTATCTTTTTCCAACTATTCGGGGTAATCTGACACAACGGTAACCCCCAACTTCGGAGGTATTCCGTAATCAAGTTCGGCAACGGGAATCTCAACCCCGACCTCAAACTTTCCACAAATATACCCACACAACCCGGAGGCGGACTTGTTATTCTCTCTCCGGGATAAGGGGCGAAAATCTTCACCGAGGGAGGAACCCGAACCTGTTCTCGCAGCAATACGACATCGGCATCGGTCAAAATACTTGGTTCACCCTCAAAATCAACTGCAGGATCAGGCCACTTCCTCACCGCTCCTCCAGTGAGGCGTCACAAGGTCTGCCGCATTATGTTCTACGACCAGGTCACTGTCCTCATCGTTCAACTTAATATCTAGATGTCGCACCAACGACGGGTCCCACCGATGGTTCTCAAAGGCCAATTCAACTAGTTCCGAGTCGTGGTAAACCTCCAACGGAACCGATTCAGTGCTGGAAGAACTTGCCACCGCCTTACCCTTACCCTTCGATGCCATTGTACAACAAAACAGAATGCAAAAGAAATAAAGGAAAAATTAGAGAAAGAACTCACCGAAAGATCCGCAAACACACAGTGCGCAAGAATCAACTCTCGAACTCTCAAAGGAATTTCAACGATAATATGATGCAAAAACTCAAGAATCAAAGCAAAGGTGAAGAAAACTCGATCAAATATTGCAAAACTCTATTTATAATGTCCGATTTATGACCGTTAGGGATCTTAATTAGGGGCGCGTCCAACCGACGCGACCCCTAATTCCAACCGGTGCCATCTTTTCGTCTGGTATCAGCCTACTGTTACACGTGGCAACCTATTAAAGCCGACCGTTACCTCATTTAAGACCATTACGGTGCGACCGTTCGTTCTGACATTAAATCGTTGACCGTTACGACTATTCACATTCCTCCTGTCGCGACTGCCTGCAAATTACTCGAATTTTACCAAGTGTCTTCACCTCGGAATACAGTCTGCAATTCGGAACAAGCAACTCACTTCGGTTACCTCAGTTACGTCGGGAGACCGAAGATGACTCTCCGAAGACGATGAACACTCAGCCGCTAACTTTTCACCGATTCGGAGCCTCTAGATGTTTGGCAATATCGATGATCATCACTCCGTATGCCCACCGATATTGGGGGCCTCTCTGTTATCATCCGACTCGGCAAAGCATCATTAAGGAGGTTTAAGCATCATTTCTAAGTGACATCAACTACTGAACTGACGTGATCCAAAGCCACGCTGGCCCACGCAATGAACCGGTCCGAACTACCGAAGACCGAAGTGATCAATACCTACCGAGGTCTACTTAAACCGAGGTCGTCACCTCCTTAAGCAGGTGACAAGGCGCCTACACACTCCTATCACGCTCTACCAAGCTCGTCATCATTCATGTGGAGCCCACTGCTCTTAACCGCCCACCAAAAGTTACTTTATACGAAAAGTAGTACACGAATTCCAATGTATCCATTGAAAAAGTTGCTATAAATAGCGACCCAACGACATTTGTACGGGGATCCCCGAACCCATTACTATACAACACGTAAAAGCCCATAACGGCTCTTCACCTCGGTTCACCTCGGACCGGGGCCATCGTTGAGTTATTTCTACATGCTTTACGTCCAAACCGTTCATAACTATCATCTTAATCACTTGTTACATCGTTGTTAGAAATCACATAACAACACGTAGGTCGAGGCTTGACTCCTCAGAAACCTACATTAAGTCAAGATCCTACAATTATTATCTATCCCAACTTAAACGGAAAACACAAATCAGACTTAGTCGAACTTGGTTCGACTAAGTTATTCGTGAACTCCTGTGGACGTTGGAACACTTAGACTCGACATTATACTCAAACAAATCATACATGGGAGTTCACATAAATCATAGTAATGATTGACCAAGTCCAACAAACAAGAAACAGAAAAGTAAGCCGATTTACAGTTTTTAACACAAAAATCATATTTCACAATCACTAGCCAATAATCACTAAAATTAAGTTGAACAGGTTTCCCTATGAACTAGACTTTGCAATTTTAACCAAAAATATACTTCCCAATACTTAGAAAAATCACCAAGTTTCAGCCTCAAATTCAAAGTACACGATTTTATAAAATTAAAATACGGTATCAGCAAAAACGAGCATAAAATTCAAAGCCTAACCTACCGAACGGATTAACACATGCGATTTTTACCAGAGCAAGTTCAGCAATTAAGGATCAACATATACAAATTCCAGCAATTAACATCAAATACACAAACTATGAAAATTCATACAAGATTCAGTAGTTTATCAAATTTTAATTAAAACCGAACTAATTTGAGCTCTAAAAATTCTAATCTTTTTACAGCATGACACTCCGTATAAAATAAGCATCTCAGCCAAATATCAGAATTATTGAGCAAAAGACCAATTTATTATAATTAAAAACGTCTTTCTGCAAAAACCTTAAATAAATTATTTACTCTATCAATATCAGTATAAAAATTAAAAAATTTTACACAACATCATAATCATATAGAAAGACAACATACTAAAATTTCATCAAGTTTGGAGCACAACTCAATTTATGATCCAATTAATACGATTCTGCCCAGAAATTACTTTAATTAATTAAAATAGCTACAGATGGAATTAAATTCTAAAATTTTTACGCAACATGCAACATTAACACAGGACATCACATATGAAATTTCATAGCAACCAGAACAACATACAATTTATAATGAATTTAATATATTTCAGTAGCTAGTTCGGTTTCGAAAAATCATATAAGACTCGAAACACACCGAATTCGTCCGAGGCCTTCGCCATGAGGCCAAGGACTCGACCTAGTTCCAAAATCCACAGTCCTAACACAAATTTGATAGGATTTCATACGATTTTACATTAATCGATAAAATCCCTACATAAAATAGCGAAATAACTTCAAGGCTCGAAACACATATATAAACAAGAGGGTAATCGAGCTTCGGTACCGTTTCTGGGATTAGTACGCGATGATAATCTAAACAATGGCCGAGACGGGCTGTTCATAGGCCAGGAGCACGCTCGTCGGGCTCAACGTCAACGGCTCGCGGGGGTGGCAATTACGTTGTCTTGCGGGGCTGCTCCGGCTCGCTAGGGATGCCGGAAAACGATCGCGGAGGTGCTGACAGATAGCTGGGACTTGCTGGTGGTGCTCGAACGAAACAAGGAGGCTCATGCAATGAGCAGTGACGGCTTGCGGTGGACAACAACGAGGTCTCGCGAGCAAGGTGGCGAACAACGACCATGAACGGTGGCCCGGGGACTGTTCGCGTGACAGATGGCGATGGTTTTCTGAAGGTCGATGATGGGGAGCAGATGTTCAGGTTCACTTATTTTCTTTTGCTCTGTTTTGCGATTTTCTTTTCTTCTCTTTTTTTTTTGAGAGGGAGAGATGGAGAGCTAACGTGAGGGAGGGGGAGAGAGACGAGTGAACAGATTTTCTTCTATTCTGAATTTCGATCGCGAGAGGGTGAGAGAGATGAGGGACCAGATTTGTAAAGCTGCGGGATAATGTTTTTGGGGTGTGAGAGGAGGGTTGCACGATCCAATAGACTAGCTAGGGTTGAAGCTTTTCATTCAAATAAAGAGAGCGGGTTGGGGCGCACATAGGCGCGGGTCGGCCATGGGTGCGCGGACGGTTTGAGGCTCACGGGCCTGTTCCCTCGGTTAAACCCTTACGAATTATCGGGCTTGGTTCGAACAACGTAATTAAAAATAAAACCGAAACCTAATCATTCGAATCTAGCACACAAAATAAATAATTATGTATTATATATATATATATATATATAATACACAAATAATATTTATTAATAATAAACATTTAATCACATAATCAAATTTAGGCAATTAGGACAATTAATATAAATAACAATAACATTAACATTAGAATAATAATAATAACAACAACAACAACAACAACAACAACAATAATAATAATAATAATAATAATAATAATAATAATAATAATAATAATAATAATAATAATAATAAAATAATCTAATTTATAACCGAACGGGGCGTTACAATCTACCCACCTTACAAAGAATTCCGTCCTTGGAATTCGAAAACTTAAACAACCAGAATACAAGGAGAATATCAACACAAGGTGTTCGGTACTCCCTTCGAATCTCGGTTTCCCTCTCCCAAGTCGTCTCGCCCTCGACTCGACTACCACTACTGGACTTTGACGAGTACCCCTCCCGGTCTTTCCCTGATGGTCCCTCGGTCCCAACAGGTCGCTGGTACCTCCATACAGGTAGGGTCCTGCCTATTACGCAGCTCGTCACAATTCACATATACCTCGAGATCACACACACATTCTCTCCATGCGAGGCTAGAACGTATCATGCATCCTCGCAAGTCCCGGTGGTGGAGTCAGTCATCGGGCTAAGTTATCGACTTAGTCGACAAACCATAACAGGACAGACAATCATCACTTATACTCAAATCTAGTACATTTAGAACACACGATTCTGTTTGATACCACTAACAAAGCCTCTCTCCTCCCCGACACGAACAACATCTCGTATGCGGTTTAGGAAGTATAGGCTAGATACTCAATAACGATTTTCTTTCACGGAGTCGGTCTCCAACCGAGACTCAAGGCTCCGCCACACATTAATACGGAACTACTATCTCGCCATGTCGAGAAAATCTTGCATGTGGCAAAGGGAACTAATCGACCAACAACACACATCGAGGGTTGTTGATTAGGGAATTCACACAACGACTCGAAAGATCAACATACACTTTGACCAAAAAAAATTCTGGTTCAAAGACCTCTAAAAGGACAAGGTTGGACTGGGTTTAATGCACTGTCACCCGAGAGGTGACACATATGCTGGCGCTGCATATGCGGGGCGCTGGGACGCGTGCATGTACCCACTCAGATACCAGCTACAAGGTAAAGGTTTGGCCATATACACTGACCTGGGGAGTTTGGCGTTCGGTGATGGCGGCGGCAGTTCTCGTGCCAGTCAATGATCAGCCACTGCAGTTGGCCTCACGTCTCTCAGCACAGGCGTGCGGGCTCGGCCACCACTTCACGTGGCTACACCCAGTCAGGTTCGGCACTTGGTTCGAGGCACGTACCAGAAATTTCAATTTCTGAATTTCACAATTTCTTAAGTACTCCGACAGGACAAAGGGTTTGACAACAACAATTTCCCCAAAAGGGATCGAATATTGGCATCACTGCCAGGAAAAATTCTAACTCGGTGGTCAACGTCGAACAACAACATGGTTAGCTCGTTTGACTCTTCCGACTAACAATGTCGGCCGCCACGACAGCTTTCACTCCGGCAGCTAATCGTGCCGGTAGTCCTAAACAAGTTCAACCTCAGATACAGCCTATAGTTCTCCACACTTCGAGATATTAGCGTAAAGCTTCTTTCGCAAGTGTTTCCAGTCGACACTGATATAACAACAAACAAGTTAATTCCTACAAGGCACATAGGCATGCATATTGAAGGTAACACTCATGTTTACTAAAATCACACAGTACAACATCTTATTATCAGATATATAACTTGCAACATACCCATCATATAAGCATGATTTAAGACGAATATAAATCCTAAGACATGCAACTATAATTCTCATTCAAATCACACAAGCATACAAAGTCGTTCGATCATATATTTTTCAGCAAACATTTAAATCATGATCGCAATTCAAAGAAGGAAATAGTCACGTAGGGTACATATACATGAACATTGACGAAAAGCTAATTTTGGAATTCACCACTCAATTTGGAAACCTAAACATGAACTTGCACCAATTTTCCGCATGCGTGATGAATTTAAGATGCATGTAGCTTTTAGTCTAGATATCGTATCATGATGAAACCACTTGAAAAATATCCCTAACTTAGGCCTCTATCACTTTAATGAAGAACACTCAGGCAGATAAAATCATTGAAATGCACATAATACATCAAACATACAAAACATAGGTGCAGAGGATAAATGAAGACATACAACTTGACAGGTTCTCAGTGTATGCACAATAACCAAAGCTACAAACATTATATTACTGAATTTCAAAATCTCCAAGATAGCTAACTCAATTATCTACAACTTTAATGTTGATCACTTAAGCCAAAAAAAAAATAACCTTAAAACATTTAGGTCAAGAAAGCTGCCAATGAAACTATTTGTAAATTTGCAGCAGTTCACTAAAACAACGATATATCATGTTATAACACTCTAAATCAAACAAACTCAAAATTTACAGAAACTACACTAAAAAAGCTACATGTTCCAAGAAGAGCATTTTTAAGAATAATCACGTTAAAGGCCCCATTTCAGAACATACATTTCAGTCATATACACTGCCACTATTTCAAAAATTCTGGGCATAACCCCATCTTTGAAAATTCATATAAAATCAATCAGAACTCCAACTAACATGATTTTAACTCCCAGAGAAATCTTATAATATGTACTACATGTTTTATGTTGATTACATTTTCACATAGTCATATTAAGATTGTTAAAAACAGCCCAACATCATGATTCACAATTCTGCCTGAAATTTTAAAAACTGTTCGCAGTTACAACTTCAAAAATTCATAATAAATTCAATTCCATTCCGAATCATGAAATTCCAAAACTCACAGAAACATAACTCAAAGCACTACAAAATTGATGAAGAACACCTAGCCATAAACAGCTTCTATGCCACGATAATCTGACCACAAACAAAGGCTATAACGAGAAGTTCTCAAACGATTTTTCAGCACCAAATACATAGTTGTATGTACATAGCATCAGGGTCACATGTAATCAAAATATACATCTCATGTACGCGCATACACAATATAAGAGAGTCAGCCCTAACATGATTTTTAACACAAATTCACTTAAACTCATACGATCACCACATAACACGTTTTAAAGAATCCCAGTCGTGCAATAATCGTCAAGTTCAATCATATAAGCATGCTTTTCATAACATCAACTTTAACATCTCGAGTCTTATAGAGCCACAATTATAAATTCATACCTCTTACAACTTCGTGCCTTGCAGCCAACGCACAGGATATTCATGCGATGTCGGAGCAATCCACTCGTCCTATGGACGACGTCGTCGTCTTTCATCCATGCATCAGTCTTCAGGACTTACGCTCGATCTAACGTACGAGAATTATCAATCATTGTCCCTCTCGAGGCTTAGCCACTCTCAAGAGTTACGATGGTGATACGCGTTAGATTCTCCTAAACTGTGGGGTTCGATTAGCAACCAATTCGCGGTATCTAAACGACACTCTCGGTCCTCGACAACTGGGGTTCTAATTTTCCGAGTGATCTCATACACTAGAGATTCACTCGGTACTAAACTTTTTTCTTTCGAGATGGGTCACGAATGGTCCTACTCTAAGGACACTGAACGAATCTTATAGCGAGAAAATGCTATAAACATCACTTATCTCAATAATAATATACTGAAATTCACAACTAAGAATCTCTAGAGTCTGAACTTAACTCTATATCACTAGAGTTCAATGTCAAACACTAGAGTTCACATAACCTGAGGTGAATAGATTTCCTAAGCCCCAAAACAACATATATATCAGTTCATGAGTAGTCACATTGCTACTCGTTCAAAATCACAATTCACACTATAAGTATTTTTGATACTTATATAAAACATACCTTAAGCAGCGCGGAGTGACGGAGACAAGTGGTCATATTACAAGGTCTAAACACAAACTCACATATAAACCAGTATACAGAAACGCAGACTGGCTCTGATACCAAACTGTAACACCCCACTTTGATTTTAAAGAATTCTGGACTTTCTAAAAATCAGAACAAATTTTTCGAATTCATTTTCAAAATCAAGGGCATTAACCAACACAATTTACTTAGTCCAAGTCTTATCTGGACTCACGGGGATTCATAAACCCAATTTTTCACAAGGTTTTCATTAACCTGATTCACACCTCAACATAATATCCCATATGAACAACTGAAACTTCATAAATCAAACACCATGATTATTCAAGGTTTCAAAAGGGTTTTCCAAAATATTTTCAAACATAAAAACATAGTTCGAAAACAGTTTTCACATGTCCAAAACATAGAAAGGTTCATAACGACCATATTATTAAAGCAGAAGCAAAATAAACCAAATAATAAACCACCACTCGTCCTTCGTCCCGTCACCCGGCCACTGCTTAACCTGCATCCGTGAAGAGCAGGTGGGAATGAGCACAAATGATAAAGTAGTGCTCACTACTATGCACATAATAACATGTAAAGATGGTATGGTCGCAGCATGAATATAAACCAATCATCATCATGTCTCATCTCCTAAAAATCGTAACCATAACTCACTCATGTGCACATCTATCATTAGCCGCAGAAAGGGGATGCATAAACCCTAACGACGGGAGTGCGTGCCACTGTAACGGACTCGGCCTTTCATTAGATCTTAAGGAGACTTGCCCCGCAAGGGCAACCGTACCGTAACTCGACGGGGACAATCGTACTGACGACCGTAAAAGCTCACATCAGTAGGCTACATGGTTCACATGCATACATTGATCATACCAACCAAACACTTAAACACACGTATGCCATAGATAATTTTATAAGTAAACCCACCTGGATTTCGGAATTACGATAGCAAATTCAAAAAGGACGTAGGTCGAGGCTTGACTCCTCAGAAACCTACATTAAGTCAAGATCCTACAATTATTATCTATCCTGACTTAAACGGAAAACACAAATCAGACTTAGTCGAACTTGGTTCGACTAAGTTATTCGTGAAGTCCTGTGGACGTTGGAACACTTAGACTCGACACTATACTCAAACAAATCATACACGGGAGTTCACATAAATCATAGTAATGATTGACCAAGTCCAACAAATAAGAAACAGAAAGTATGCCGATTTACAGTTTTTAACACAAAAAATCATATTTCACAATCACTAGCCAATAATCACTATAATTAAGTTGAACAGGTTTCCCTATGAACTACACTTTGCAATTTTAACCAAAAATACACTTCCCAATACTTAGAAAAATCACCAAGTTTCAGCCTCAAATTCAAAGTACACGATTTTACAAAATTCAAATACGGTATCAGCAAAAACGAGCATAAAATTCAAAGCCTAACCTAACAAACGAATTAACACATGCAATTTTTACCAGAGCAAGTTCAGCAATTAAGGATCAACGTATACAAATTCTAGCAATTAACATCAAATACACAAATTATGAAAATTCATACAAGATTCAACAGTTTATCAAATTTTAATTAAAACCGAACCAATATGAGCTCTAAAAACTCTAATCTTTTTATAGCATGACACTCAACATAAAACAAGCATCTCAGCCAAATATCAGAATTATTGAGCAAAAGACCAATTTATCATAATTAAAAATGTCTTTCTGCAAAAACCTTAAATAAATTATTTACCCTATCAATCTCAGTATAAAAATTATAAACATTTTACACAACATCATAATCATATGGAAAGACAACATACTAAAATTTCATCAAGTTTGGAGCACAACTCAATTTATCATCCAATTAATACGATTCTGCCCAGAAATCACTTTAATTAATTAAAATAGCTACAGATGGAATTATATTCTGAAATTTTTACACAACATGCAACATTAACACAGGAAATCACATATGAAATTTCATGGCAACCGAAACAGCTTACAATTTATGATGAATTTAATATATTTCAGCAGCTAGTTCGGTTTCGAAAAATCATATAAGACGCGAAACACACCGAATTCGTCCGAGGCCTTCGCCATGAGGCCAAAGACTCGACCTAGTTCCAAAATCCATAGTCCTAACACAAATTTGATAGGATTTCGTACGATTTTACATTAATCGATAAAATCCCTACATAAAATAGCAAAATAACTTCAAGGCTCGAAACACATATATAAACAAGAGGGTAATCGAGCTTCGGTACCTTTTTTGGGATTAGTACGCGATGACAATCTAAAAAATGGCCGAGACGGGCTGTTCAGAGGCCGGGAGCACGCTCGTCGGGCTCAACGTCAACGGCTCGCGGGGGTGGCAATTACGTTGTCTTGCGGGGCTGCTCCGGCTCGCTAGGGATGCCGGAAAACGATCGCGGAGGTGCTGACAGATAGTCGAGACTTGCTGGTGGTGCTCGAACGAAACAAGGAGGCTCATGCGATGAGCAGTGACGGCTTGCGGTGGACAACAACGAGGTCTCGCGAGCAAGGTGGCGAACAAAGACCATGAACGGTGGCCCGGGGACTGTTCGCGTGACAGATGGCGATGGTTTTCTGAAGGTCGATGATGGGGAGAAGATGTTCAGGTTCACTTATTTTCTTTTGCTCTGTTTTGCGATTTTCTTTTCTTCTCTTTTTTTTTTATTTTTTTTTGAGAGGGAGAGATGGAGAGCTAACGTGAGGGAGGGGGAGAGAGACGAGTGAACAGATTTTCTTCTATTCTGAATTTCGATCGCGAGAGGGTGAGAGAGATGAGGGAGCAAATTTGTAAAGCTGCGGGATAATGTTTTTGGGGTGTGAGAGGAGGGTTGCACGATCCAATAGACTATCTAGAGTTGAAGCTTTCCATTCAAATAAAGAGAGCGGGTTGGGGCGCACACGGGCGCGGGTCGGCCATAGGTGCGCGGACGGTTCGAGGCTCACGGGCTTGTTCCCTCGGTTAAACCCTTACGAATTATCGGGCTTGGTTCGAACAACGTAATTAAAAATAAAACCGAAACCTAATCATTCGAATCTAGCACACAAAATAAATAATTATGTATTATATATATATATATATATAAAATACACAAATAATATTTATTAATAATAAACATTTAATCACATAATCAAATTTAGGCAATTAGGACAATTAATATAAATAACAGTAATATTAACATTAGAATAATAATAATAATAATAATAATAATAATAATAATAATAATAATAAAATAATCCAATTTATTCATAACCGAACGGGGCGTTACAATCTACCCACCTTACAAAGAATTCCGTCCTTGGAATTCGAAAACTTAAACAACCAGAATACAAGGAGAATATCAACACAAGGTGTTCGGTACTCCCTTCGAATCTCGGTTTCCCTCTCCCAAGTCGTTTCGCCCTCGACTCACCTACCACTACTGGACTTTGACGAGTACCCCTCCCGGTCTTTTCCTGATGGTCCCTCGGTCCCAACAGGTCACTGGTACCTCCATACAGGTAGGGTCCTGCCTACTACGCAGCTCGTCACAATTCACATATACCTCGAGATCACACACACATTCTCTCCATCACGAGGCTAGAACGTATCATGCATCCTCGCAAGTCCCGGTGGTGGAGTCAGTCATCGGGCTAAGTTATCGACTTAGTCGACAAACCATAACAGGACGGAAAATCATCACTTATACTCAAATCTGGTACATTTAGAACACACGGTTCTGTTTGATACCACTGACAAAGCCTCTCTCCTCCCCGACACGAACAACATCTCGTATGCGGTTTAAGAAGTATAGGCTAGATACTCAATAACGATTTTCTTTCACGGAGTCGGTCTCCAACCGAGACTCAAGGCTCCGCCACACATTAATACGGAACTACTATCTTGCCATGTCGAGAAAATCTTGCATGTGGCAAAGGAAACTAATCGACCAACCCCACACATCAAGGGTTGTTGATTAGGGAATTCACACAACGACTCGAAAGATCAACATACACTTTGACCAAAAAAAATTCTGGTTCAAAGACCTCTAAAAGGACAAGATTGGACTGGGTTTAATGCACTGTCACCCGAGAGGTGACACACACGCTGGCGCTGCATATGCGGGGCGCTGGGACACGTGCATGTACCCACTCAGATACCAGCTACAAGGTCAAGGTTTGGCCATATACACTGACCTGGGAGTTTGGCGTTCGGTGATGGCGGCGGCAGTTCTCGTGCGAGTCAACGATCAGCCACTGCAGTTGGCCTCACGTCTCTCAGCACAGGCGTGCGGGCTCAGCCACCACTTCACGTGGCTACACCTAGTCAGGTTCGGCACTCGGTTCGAGGCACGTACCAGAAATTTCAATTTCTGAATTTCACAATTTTTTAAGTACTCCGACAGGACAAAGGGTTTGACAACAACAATTTTCCCAAAAAGGATCGAATATTGGCATCACTGCCAGGAAAAATTCTAACTCGGTGGTCAACGTCGAACAACAGCATGGTTAGCTCGTTTGACTCTTCCGACTAACAATGTCGGCCGCCACGACAGCTTTCACTCCGGCAGCTAATCGTGCCGGTAGTCCTAAACGAGTTCAACCTCACATATAGCCTATAGTTCTCCACACTTCGAGATATTAGCGTAAAGCTTCTTTCGCAAGTGTTTCCAGTTGACACTGATATAACAACAAACAAGTTAATGCCTACAAGACACATAGGCATGCATATTGAAGGTAACACTTGTTTTTGAAAATTATAACTCATGTTTACCGAAATCACACAGTACAACATCTTGTTATCAGATATATAACTTGCAACATACCCATCATATAAGCATGATTTAAGACGAATATAAATCCTAAGACATGCAGCTATAATTCTCATTCAAATCACACAAGCATACAAAGTCGTTCGATCATATATTTTTCAGCAAACATTTAAATCATGATCGCAATTCAAAGAAGGAAATAGTCACGTAGGGTACATATACATGAACATTGACGAAAAGCTAATTTTGGAATTCACTACTCAATTTGGAAACCTAAACATGAACTTGCACCAATTTTCCGCATGCGTGATGAATTTTAGATGCATGTAGCTTTTAGTCTAGATATCGTATCATGATGAAACTACTTGAAAAATATCCCTAACTTAGGCCTCTATCACTTTCATGAACAACACTCAGGCAGATAAAATCATTGAAATGCACATAATACAGCAAACATACAAAACATTGGTGCAGAGGATAAATGAAGACATACAACTTGACAAGTTCTCAGTGTATGCACAATAACCGAAGCTACAAACATTATATTACTGAAATTCAAAATCTCCGAGATAGCTAACTAAATTATCTACAACTTTAATGTTGATCACTTAAGCCAAAAAAAATAACCTTAAAACATTTAGTTCAAGAAAGCTGCCAACGAAACTATTTGTAAATTTGCAGCAGTTCACTAAAATAACGATATCTCATGTTATAACACTCTAAATCAAACAAACTAAAAATTTACAGAAACTACACTAGAAAAGCTACATGTTCCAAGAAGATCATTTTTAAGAATAATCACGTTAAAGGCCCCATTTCAGAACATACATTTCAGTCATATACACTGCCACTATTTCAAAAATTCTGGGCATAACCCCATCTTTGAAAATTCATATAAAATCAATCAGAACTGCAACTAACATGATTTTAACTCCCAGAGAAATCTTATAATATGTACTACAAGTTTTATGTTGATTACATTTTCACATAGTCATATTAAGATTGTTAATAACAGCCCAACATCATGATTCACAATTCTGCCCGAAATTTCAAAAACTGCTCGCAGTTACAACTTCAAAAATTCATAATAAATTCAATACCATTCCGAATCATGAAATTCCAGAACTCACAGAAACTTGACTCAAAGAACTACAAAATTGATGAAGAACACCTAGCCATAAAACAGCTTATATGCCACGATAATCTGAGCACAAACAGAGGCTATAACGAGAAGTTCTCAAACGATTTTTCAGCACCAAATACATAGTTTTATGTACATAGCATCAGGGTCACATGTAATCAAAATATACATCTCATGTACGCGCATACACAATATAAGAGAGTCAGCCCTAACATGATTTTTAACACAAATTCACTTAAACTCATACGATCACCACATAACACGTTTTAAAGAATCCCAATCGTGCAATAATTGTCAAGTTCAATCATATAAGCATGCTTTTCATAACATCAACTTTAACATCTCGAGTCTTATAGAGCCACAACTATAAATTCATACCTCTTACAACTTCGTGCCTTGCAGCCAACGCACAGGATATTCACGCGATGTCGGAGCAATCCATTCGTCCTATGGACGACGTCGTAGTCTTTCATCCATGCATCAGTCTTCAGGACTTACGCTCGATCTAACGTACGAGAATTATCAACCATTGTCCCTCTCGAGGCTTCGCCACTCTCAAGAGTTACGATGGTGATACGCGTTAGATTTTCCTAAACTGTGGGGTTCGATTAGCAACCAATTCGCGGCATCTAAACGACACTCCCGGTCCTCGACAACTGGGGTTCTAATTTTCCGAGTGATCTCATACACTAGAGATTCACTCGGTACTAAACTTTTCTCTTTCGAGATGGGTCACGAATGGTCTTACTCTAAGGACACTGAACGAATCTTATAGCGAGAAAATGCTATAAACATCACTTATCTCAATAATAATATACTGAAATTCACAACTAAGAATCTCTAGAGTCTGAACTTAACTCTATATCACTAGAGTTCAATGTCAAACACTAGAGTTCACATAAACTGAGGTGAATAGATTTTCTAAGCCCCAAAACAACATATATATCACTTCATGAGTAGTTTCATTGCTACTCGTTCAAAATCACAATTCACACTATAAGTATTTTCATTGATACTTATATAAAACATACCTTAAGCAGCGCAGAGTGACGGAGACGAGTGGTCATATTACAAGGTCTAAACACATACTCACATATAAACCAGTATACAGAAACGCAGACTGGCTCTGATACCAAACTGTAACACCCCACTTTGATTTTAAAGAATTCCGAACTTTCTAAAAATCAGAACAAATTTTTCGAATTCATTTTCAAAATCAAGGGCATTAACCAACACAATTTACTTAGTCCAAGTCTTATCTGGACTCACGGGGATTCATAAACTCGATTTTTCACAAGGTTGTCATTATCCTGATTCACACCTCAACATAATATCCCATATGAACAACTGAAACTTCATAAATCAAACACCATGATTATTCAAGGTTTCAAAAGGGTTTTCCAAAATATTTTCAAACATAAAAACATAGTTCGAAAACAGTTTTCACATGTCCAAAACATAGAAAGGTTCATAACGACCATATTATTAAAGCAGAAGCAAAATAAACCAAATAATAAACCACCACTCGTGTAATATCCCGACTTTTTATCATTATAAATTATATTTTAGTTCCGATATTATTTTTCAGAATTAAGTATTTTCAGTTATTTCAGTCGAAATAATTTTCGTAATTAAGCATTATGTTTAATTGAATAATTAAACATAGTTAAGGGATTAAGTATTAATTAATCCAAGATTAATTCTAATTGCCGTGCATCCTTCCAAGATAGGCTTTGTCCTTTTGCTCAAGTATCCGTGCCCGTTTTTGTTGGCATTGTGCGTGAGTTTTGAGGCATTGTTTGTCCTCTTGAAATGCCGTGCACATGGAGCTTTTTGGCCGGGCCCTTTTCCTTCTTCATTTGTGGCCATTTCACGTGAGAATGAGACAAATCCTCCCCCTCATTTTCTCCGCCAATCATTCGGTTTTTAAGTGTGACTTGGGAGATTTTGGAGCATTTTACTCCTTTTCCTTCATAAGTGCCGAGAGTGCCGAGAGATAGTGAGGATTGTGAGATTTTCGTTTAAGTGTTGCTCATGAGTTTTTACCGAGAGTCCGTCCGCGCGCCGAGAGCCATCGCGTCCAAGCCGTCGCCACCGTACGCAAGTAACACCCGTACGCGAGCCGCGAGACGTACGCGAAGCAGCAGCACACGCGAGCAGCGAGTACACGCAACACAACACACGCTACACACGCGGAGTTCTTCACGGCCGAGAGCACGGTTCCGAGTCTTTTAACCTCTTGAGTTTAATAAGAGGTAAGTTCCCGTCGGCTTTTGCCCGAGAATATCATGTTTATTAAGATTAAATGTTAAAATCGACATGCATGCGCGTTAAGCCATAGCCGTGCGTTCATGATATATTTTAAGTGAATTATCCGAATCATGTTATGATTTTCTTCGAGTTCTCCAAATAACCCTCGCATACTTAGCTTTTATTTGCGAAATCATGTTTAATTGAACTTATGTATTCGGGTGAATTCAGTCATGTTAATGGGGTTTGGCCGAGAGGGGTGTGGTCGCACACTTAGTGCGCACCACGGGCCACCCGAGTACTATTTCATGTTAAGTTATAACCTTCGACCATTATGTGTTATTATGTTCAGTAAATCATGTTTAAGTTCAATTATAATTGAATTGCCGAAGGAATATGTGATACGGTCGAAGAACGGCACAACGCCGTCGGCGGTGCATGGCGCCCG
>CACSLK010032525.1:2870943-2886891 GCA_902706635.1 Striga hermonthica | reverse complement strand
TGGCCAAGGCGGGATGAATAGAGATTCATAAACGAATTACTAAACTCGAAATGGAATCATAGTTATTAAATCAATTTGGGTTTCGACAAAATCATATCCAAAGATTTAATCGGGAAATTGGATGTCGAAAGGATTTTACATGTATGGACTTGTAATCGAAATAGGTTTACTCGCTAATCACTTAATACTATATTCATGCTACTTGCTAGATGTTCCCATGATATGTGGGTTCTTGAATTAAAGAGTTAATTCAAGAATAAGAGTTAATATGAATAACTTAAATTATAAAGAGTTCTAAACCCACTACTAGTATTAATTGTGAACCTAAAAGGTCACACCAATTTTTGAATGAAGGTAAAATTCAAATAGTATTTCTAAAGAGTTAGAATTAATTGACAAATCTAATTTGATTAGATATCAATTAAAGGAATATATTAAATTAATCAATTAGATTGATTATTGAATTTTGGATATTAATTTAGTAATTAATAGAATTACTAATTAATAGTTGGAATTTAAAATTGGATTTTAAATTTCAAATCTAAATAATAATAAGATTATTAAATAAGGAAATGGAAGAATAGATTAAAATAATAAAGTCTTGAAAAAAGGTTTTCAAGAATTATTATTTTATTATTTATCTTTAATATGATTGAAGATTAAATAATAATAAAAATAAATTAATTATGGTGGTTTGGAGTTGTTAACCAATCCACATAATTAATCTTATTTTTATTAATACAATATTGGGTAGTAATAGTCTTCTTCAAGATTTAATATTTTATGAAAATATTCTTGAAGACTTTTTATATTTTATGAAAATATTCTACCTAATATTATTATTTTATACTAAAATGTTTAGTATAAATATGGACATATTTGATGTTAAATTTTGCTAAGTTTTTGGCTAAATTCTTCCGAGAGAAAAACATTCAAAGAGTTGAGTTATAAAACAAGAAAGAGTTCTTGTAAAATTTCCTTATAAATATATATTCTATACTTCTTGAAAAACCGAGTAGTTGCTACTAGCGAAGAAACTATAGTTGGAACCAAAGTTCAAAAGGTGGATACGATTAGAGGGAAGACATTTGGATTCCTAAAGTGAGTAACCACAAGAAGTGATCATTACCAAACCGGGAATTGATTTCCTCATACATCGTCGGTTTTGAAGGAGTTCAAGAACAAAAGGTAATTTTTATAAATTACATATCAAATCAAAATTAGTAAAAGTTACTAGATTTTAAATGATGCTTATTCGTTACCTCGTTATACTTATGTATGGAATAAGTATTCATAAGATAAATACTTATAAAATTTTAAATTCCGCTGTAAACTCTGTTCCGTACAGTATATCGAACCCAACAGTGGTATCAGAGCCACGTTACAATTTGCATCTTTAAAATCAGATTTTGATTTGAAAAATTGTTAAAAACACGAACTGGAATAAAAATCGAATGGAGTATTCGAAAACACGAGTCGTGAAGGATGACACGACTCGTGTGACCGGTCGTGTGAGGTCACACGACCCGTGTGAGAAGTCACACGAGTCGTGTGACTGGTCGTGTCACCTCACACGAGTCGTGTGAGGTGTGACACGAGTCGTGTGACTTAAATTTCTTCTTAAAATTTTCAATGTCGCTCTCGCATTTGTCACACGAGTCGTGTGAGTTAGTCACACGAGTCGTGTGACATGCCACACGAGTCGTGTGACTTGTCACACGAGTCGTGTGACTGATTTTTTATCAGAAACGAGCTGTTTTGACTTAATATGAGTCATTACTACATCAACATATTAAATTAGTGAATTTATATGGTTGATTTAGGGATGATCATGAGCCTTTTATTCATAATGATGAATGATTGCATTTTTATTCAATATGATTGATGGTTGCATTTTTATTTAATGTGATTAAACGAATGTAATTTATCAAGACCTGTGAGTCTCTTGATTTATTAATAGTAAATTTTAAATTTTTGTATCGTTAAAAGATTAGATCAAGGTGGAGACCGTTCGATGCAAAAGGCACACACATGTGTGGGTAATTTTACAAGTTGTAAATTTTGAAGGCCTGTGTATGTACGGGTAGATAAAATAAATTGTAATAGAAGTAGTTCTATTTATTTTATCACGTACATAGGCATAGACCCATTATGGCTCGAATGGGTCGTATAGGCAAGGTCATGATCATCCCACCGTATGCATGCATTAGATGTATGTTAGGTTTATTTATGCTTGTGATTCATGCGATGAATAATGCGGTAAATAAACACACGTAAAGATGGTAATTGATGAGATCTAAGGAACCCTAAAGAATTAATTTGATTAATTTTATATCAAATCAATAATGGATAAAAATAAGTTGGAACTTTTTAATCCAGGCCTTCCATCAAAAGTAGATGACATGAGATGCTACGATTCTTTATCACCAACCATGATTTGTGGGGTGGTTTTGTGTCGCAAGTTGTGATCCCAACTAAGTATGATGATACTCATGAGGTGGATTCCTCTTTATGTTGACCATGAGTCGTGGGACATTCTGATGGGCCACTATCATGAATGTTTGATGGGTTTGATTTGACACTTAGTAATATATACGGTCATAAAATTGAGGTATATAAGGAAATGTGAGGCAAAACATCTTGAAGGTTGTATAGTGATACAATTGTCAAAAGTTGACTACCGATATAATTGTTTCATGAGTACTCACAAAATTGGGATATGGAATAATTTTATTGGACTTCAAGCCCACTATAAAAATTAGATTTTCATAATTAAAATAGGGTTTTAATTAAAATAGTGAGAGACATTTAATGTTAAAGACCTAATATTAAATGAATATAAATTCCATAGTCTGATTATTTTCTGCTTCGTTTGTTTTTGTAGATCACTCTACTAAAATGGCTAAGAATCCATTTGCAAGTATCCTTGAACAAAACAAATTAACTGGACTCAATTTTAATGATTGGCTGAGGAATCTGAAAATTGTTCTACAGTCTGAAAAAAGGGACTATGTATTGGACAAAGCCCCACCTCCTCCACCCAAGGATCAGACTTCTGATGAGTATGGAAAATACTTACGTCATACTGATGACAATCTCCAAGCTCGGTGCTACACGTTAGCATCAATGTCAAATGAGTTACAAAGACATAACAAATTGTTGAATAATGCTTCTGAAATCCTCCTTCATCTACAAGAGTTGTATGGTGATAGGACACGACAAATTAGATATCAGATATCTAAAGAGCTTTTCAGGTGTCATATGACTGAGGGCTCTTCAGTTCATGATCATGGGCTGAAGATGATAGCTCTTGTTGAAAGGCTTTCGTCCCTTGGAGTCATTATGGATAATGAACTCTATGTGGATCTCATGCTGCAATCTCTGCCATCGTCATTTGATAGCTTTGTTATTAACTTTAACATGCATAATATGAAGACTTCTCTGCCAGAATTAGTGAACATGTTAAAGACGGCTGAATCCACAATCAAAAAGGATAAGCCGGTGTTTCTTGTTGGATCCACTTCTAGATCAAAGGCTTTAAAGTCTAAGAAAAGGAAGGGGAAGGGAAAGGTTCCCAATAAACCCAACAAGAAGGCAAATAACAACAAAAGGAAGAACAAATAGAAGGTTAATTCTCAGTCTAATCATGAATGTTATCATTGTGGTAAAACTGGGCATTGGAAGAGGAACTGCAAGGAGTATCTTGCTAGCCTGAAAAGTTCAGGTATTTATTTTGTTGAAGTTAACTTATCTGTTAACGATTCTTCTTAGGTATTGGATACCGGCTGTGGCTCACATATTTGCAATGATTTGCAGATGATGGCAAGAAGTAATAAGCTAGAAGATGATGAAACAATCCTAAGGATGGGCAATGGAACAAGAGATGCTGCGAAAGCAATTGGGACTGTTTATCTAGCTTTAAATAATGATGTAAAATTTTGTCTTACAAATTGTTTGTATGTTCCAGATGTTATAAGAAACATTATTTCTATTCCAGTAATGGATAGAGAAGGTTTTAAGTTTGTTATTAAGAATGGAAGATGTTCCATTTTCAAAGATACAACTTTTGTATATTCCAGAAATTTGACAAATGGGTTATATACCATTACACCACAAAGTCCCATTTTAACTATTCAACAAAATAAAAGAAAATTAGATAATAATAGTTCATTCACACTTTGGCATGCTCGATTAGGTCATATATCTGAAAAGAGGATTAACAAAGTGGGACCAAAACTCGACCTTAGGGGAGAGGAAAGGTTGCCTACTTGTGAGTCATGTCTTAAAGGTAAAATGACAAAATCACCATTTGTTGGACAAGTGGAGCGAGCTAAAGGTCTGTTGGATTTGATCCATACAGATGTTTGTGGACCACTAAATGTTAGTTCCAAGGGGAACTACTACTATTTCATAACTTTTACTGATGATTATTCACGGTATGGTTATGTATACCTATTAAGGTACAAATCTGAAGTATTTGAAAAGTTCAAAGAATTCAGAAATGAAGTAGAGAAACAAATTGGTCATAGTATAAAAGTTCTTCGATCAGATTGAGGAGGTGAATATTTGACTAATGAGTTTCTTGATTATTTAAGAGATAATGGGATATTACACAGTGGACACCTCCTGGAACTCCACAACTAAATGGGGTTTCAGAAAGGAGGAATCGAACATTGTTGGACATGGTTCGATCAATGATGAGTTCCACTAGTTTACCTCTTTCATTCTGGGGCTATGCTTTAGAAACAGCAGCACATATTTTGAATAGAGTGCCGAGTAAAGCTGTACCCAGCACACCTTATGAGATATGGTGTGGCAAAACACCCTCGTACAAGTATATGAAAGTATGGGGTTGTAATGCTTATGTGAAGCAGTTAGTGGGAGGTAAGTTGGATATGAGATCCATCTTATGTAAATTTGTGGCGTATCCAAAAGAGTCTATTGGATACTATTTCTATGACCCCTCTGAACAAAAGGTGTTTGTTTCGAGGAATGCTGTTTTCTTAGAGGAAGAGTTTCTCTCAAAGAATAGTGGAGTCATAGAACTTAATGAAGAACCACAATAAATTCCACAAAGTACCACAAATGACATACCAGTAGAGACTGGACCATCTATAACACAACCTCTTCGGAGATCTGAAAGGGTTTCTAGGGCGCCTGAGAGGCTATACCTATTGTTAGAGAACAATGAAGAGGGACTTCTTTTGGATAATGATCCAATAAGCTATGATGAGGCAATGTTGGACATTGACTCAGATAAATGGTAAGAAGCTATGCAATCCGAGATAGATTCCATGTATTCAAACAAAGTATGGACTTTGGTTGAACCACCACAGGTATTGTACCCATAGGTTGTAAATGGGTTTACAAACGAAAACGTGGTGGAGATGGAGAAGTTAATACTTTTAAAGCAAGACTGGTTGCTAAAGGTTATACTCAAAAACAAGGAATTGATTATGAGAAAACTTTTTCACCAGTAGCAATGCTTAAATCTATTCGGATAATGCTAGCCATAGCTGCGTATTATGACTACGAGATATGGCAAATGGATGTGAAAACTGTTTTTCTTAATGGAAACATCAAGGAAGACATTTATATGAAACAACCGCAGGGTTTCATATCCAGTGGGAGCGAACAAATGGTTTGTAAGCTTCAAAGATCCATTTATGGACTTAAACAAGCTTCGAGGAGTTGAAACATTCAGTTTGATGAAACGATCAAAACATTTGATTTTCATCAGAATCCGGATGAACCATGTGTTTATAAAAAGGCTAGTGGGAATGCAGTTGTATTTGTTGTTCTATATGTTGATGACATCTACTCATTGGGAATGATATAGGAATGTTACAATCAACACAGATATGGTTGTCTAAACAGTTCTCCATGAAAGATTTGGGAGAAGCATCTTTTATCCTAGGGATAAAAATCTATAGAGATAGATTTAAAAGGATGATAGGACTATCCCAGTCTACGTACATAAATAAGGTATTAAAAAGGTTTAGTATGGAAGAATCCAAACGTGGATATATTCCAATGAGTCATGGGGTTTCACTTTCTAAGACGATGTCTCCAAAGACACTTGAAGAAAGAGAACGGATGAGTCATATACCTTATGCATCAGCTACTGGTAGCATTATGTATGCAATGTTATGTACAAGACCTGATGTGGCTCATGCACTTAGTGTAACGAGCAGATATCAGTCTAATCCAGGTGAAGAACACTGAAAAGCCGTTAAGATGATTCTTAAGTACTTGAGAAGGACTAAGGATATCTTTATGGTGTATGGAAATAGAGAACTGAAACTAGAAGGCTTTACTGATTCTGGTTTTCAGTCTGATAATGATGACATTAAATCCATGTCTGGATACTTATTCACTCTGAATGGAGCAGCAGTTAGTTGGAAAAGTTCCAAACAAGAAACGATTGTTGATTCTACAACAGAGGCTGAATATATTGTTGCATCTGATGCTGCAAAGGATGCTGTTTGGATAAGGAACTTCATCCAAGGGTTGGGTGTAGTACCATCTATTGTTGATCCAATAACGATTTATTGTGATAACAATGGAGCTATTGCGCAAGCAAAGGAACCAAGATCTCATCAAAGATCCAAACACATTATGAGACGATACCATTTGATTAGAGAAATCATTGGTAGAGGAGACGTCATAATGGAGCGAGTCGACTCAGCAGAAAATATAGCAGACCCCTTAACTAAGCCTTTATCACAGAAAGTGTTTGAAGGACATCTTGAGAAGATGGGTCTAAGATACATGAGTGATTGGAACTAGGGCAAGTGGGAGATTGTTAGAGTAGGATACCCGGCGTTCCAATCAAATTGGACGTATTCTACTTGTAAATACAATCTATTGGAATTATATTAAATAATAAGGCATTACTTTATTTTAAGAGTAAGCATTTATCATATATTTGCACTTAAGATAAAATCCCTTGATCACTTATAGCTATAAAATATGATTTCGCATAGAGATGGTGATCATGGAACATATCTTGAAAGCTGTGATCTTAAATACAGTTCCAAGTCGTTGGATGTTTCGAGATGGGATATCGAATAAATCCGGAAAAGACTTGCACATAGTATGTATGCTTATTAGATAAGAATGTTGCATTCCATCAACATTAGCGTGGGACGCAAATACATATATGTGGGTGCTTGTTAGAGAACAAGTTCACTGAATATGACCGTATAAAAATTCTTAATGAAAGTTTATCATGTCGAACAAAAATTTTCATGTTACAATAGTACATGATTAATCCTTAGACTTGAGGCACGATGGTAACTTTGTGCATATTGTATTTTACTTTGATTTATCCTTTTGATTGCTAGCACAATCGTATAAAGGGATATTTTGGGTATTATATTAATATGTATGGAAGTTTGTCAGTGGCCAACAAAGGATTCGATACTTATGAAGATAAGTGAATTTCCTATGCGTTTCATAGTTAGTAATTCAAAGTCCTTGGCCAAGGCGGGATGAATAGAGATTCATAAACGAATTACTAAACTTGAAATGGAATCATAGTTATTAAATCAATTTGGGTTTCGACAAAATCATATCCAAAGATTTAATCGGGAAATTGGATGTCGAAAGGATTTTACATGTATGGACTTGTAATCGAAATAGGTTTACTCGCTAATCACTTAATACTATATTCATGCTACTTGCTAGATGTTCCCATGATATGTGGGTTCTTGAATTAAAGAGTTAATTCAAGAATAAGAGTTAATATGAATAACTCAAATTACAAAGAGTTGTAAACCCACTACTAGTATTAATTGTGAACCTAAAAGGTCACACCAATTTTTGAATGAAGGTAAAATTCAAATAGTATTTCTAAAGAGTTAGAATTAATTGACAAATCTAATTTGATTAGATATCAATTAAAGGAATATATTAAATTAATCAATTAGATTGATTAATTGAATTTTGGATATTAATTTAGTAATTAATAGAATTACTAATTAATAGTTAGAATTTAAAATTAGATTTTAAATTTCAAATCCAAATAATAATAAGATTATTAAATAAGGAAATGGAAGAATAGATTAAAATAATAAAGTCTTGAAAAATTGTTTTCAAAAATTATTATTTTATTATTTATCTTTAATATGATTGAAGATTAAATAATAATAAGAATAAATTAATTATGGTGGTTTGGAGTTGTTAACCAATCCACATAATTAATCTTATTTTTATTAATACAATATTGGATAGTAATAGTCTTCTTCAAGATTTAATATTTTATGAAAATATTCTTGAAGCCTTTTTATATTTTATGAAAATATTCTACCTAATATTATTATTTTATACTAAAATTTAAGTATAAATATGGACATATTTGATGTTAAATTTTGCTAAGTTTTTGGTTAAATTCTTCCAAGAGAAAAACATTCAAAGAGTTGAGTGATAAAACAAGAAAGTGTTCTTGTAAAATTTCCTTATAAATATATTCTATACTTCTTGAAAAACCGAGTAGTTTCTACTAGCGAAGAAACTATAGTCGGAACCAAAGTTCAAAAGGTGGATACGATTGGAGGGAAGACATTTGGATTCCTAAAGTGAGTAACCACAAGAAGTGATCGTTACCAAACCGGGAATTGATTTCCTCATACATGGTCGGTTTTGAAGGAGTTCAAGAACAAAAGGTAATTTTTATAAATTACATATCAAATCAAAATTAGTAAAAGTTACTAGATTTTAAATGATGCTTATTCGTTATCTCGTTATACTTATGTACGAAATAAGTATTCATAAGATAAATACTTATAAAATTTTAAATTCCGCTGTAAACTCTGTTCCGTACAGTATATCGAACCCAATAACCGTCACCTCCTCTCGTAAGAGACAGCGTTCCTCTACTCCCATCTCCGAGACACCCCTCGCCCCCAATCCGCTCCCCAAGGCAGCCGTCGATCCCACCGCTCCTTCTCCGCAGTCCTCGTCTTTCGAGATTAAAGTTGATCGACAAAGACGACCAGGACGTGCTTTTGTAAGTCCATATCTACCCGAGGACTACAGACGGTATGCCAGAAAGGAGCACGCATTTGATCGTCATCGCATCTGAAGACAAAGAAATGTAAGTACATCCAAAAGATCTTTTATTGTTTATATTAAAAAAATTAACTTTTTATTATATTATTTAATATGAGGAATGTCGGCATTTTTTATTAGGTGGACCGGGAGTGGTTTCAACAGTTGCTTAATCTGGATGAAATGATGTTGGACGAGGTATGCATATGTTTGTCTTGTAATATCTTAACGTATAAAAATGAATTGATGGACGATGTTTGCTTTGATTTTGTAAAACAACACGTGAATGCATACTTGGGGATTATACAAAGCAATCCACAATTTTTGAAGTTGCAGCCACCGGTGAAGATGTTGGGCACTTATACCATCGTGCTGACTACGTTTTTTGTGAGTTTATTTTAATCCTGTCTCTTTTCCTTTTCATTCCATTTTTATTAATAATTATATTAATAACATTATTATTTATTATTTTGTTGTATTTTATATAGTTGATGCTGGATGAATTGGAGAAGTAGATGGATAAAGGGGAAGTGGACCCAAAATCGGAGACCCTCCGATCTTTGATGCGCATTGCGAATGAGGGGGTCAACAGTTGGGGGAATCCGTATCGTTGGAGGGAAATTCCATTTGTAAGTTTTCAATGATTCTGAATCAATTAATATTGCAAACTTTCCTAAAAAAATTAGTGAATTTCTCACAACTCAATGCAACAGATTATTGGAGTAGTGAATTTTTTCGACCACTACGTGATTGTCCAGATCTTTTTACGCGAGGGAACGATACGTGTGTTTGACCCCCTACGGCATACGTATCAAAAAAAGAACGAGCACATTCGCGAATCACGCGTCAAAGGACTCCAAAAGATCCAAAAAGGAATTCCACTGATTGCCACGTATGCGGGAGTAGAGGGGGTGAGAGAAAAGTTTGAATTGAAATTCATGGGGCCCAAAGATACTACCTTGCAACATGACAAAATTTCTTGTGGTGTATACGTTGTGGAGATGGTAAGAGCATTGATAACGGGGACGATTCATAGAGCCAAGTCTAACAAGCAGTGGGTTGAGAAAATGAGGCGCCAATTGGCTGTGGAAATTTTTGAGTTTAGTACAGATGGAGACACAGTTCCCGCCCTAGATTATTAATAAATCATGTAATACATTTTTTTTAGCATTTTATTATATTTTTGCTGTTTGTTGCATTTTGTTGTTTGTTATATGTATGTATGTATGTATGTATGTATATATATATGTATGTATGTATGTATGTATGTATGTATGTATGTATGTATGTGTGTGTGTATGTATGAGTATATTCTCATACCTGAAAGAAAAAAATTAAACTAAATTAAACAATGAAAGATGAAAGAAATAAAAAATAAACTTTCGAGTAGAAGTGCGAAGGGGGTATGCGAGCAATATACAGTAATTCGCATACCCCCTAGCATAAATGAAAGATGATATAAATAAATAAAAAATCAACTTTCGAGTAGAAGTGCGAAAGGGGGGAGTATGCGAGCAATATGCGGCAATTCGCATAACCCATCGCATAACTAAAAGGTGAAAGAAATATAAAATAAACTTTCGAGTAGACGTGCAAAAGGAGGTAGTATGCGAGCAATATGCAGCAATTCGCATACCCCCTTCGCATAACTGAAAGATGAAAGAAATAAAAATAAACTTTCGAGTAGAAGTGCGAAAGGGTGTAGTATGCGAGCAATATGCGGCAATTCGAATACCCCCTTCGCATAACTGAAAGATGAAAGAAAAAAAATAAACTTTCGAGTAGAAGTGCGAAAGGGGGTAGTATGCGAGCAATATGCAGCAATTCGCATACCCCCTTCGCATAACTGAAAGATGAAAGAAATAAAAAATAACTTTCGAATGGAAGTGCGAAGGGGGTATGCGATTTCGCATACCCCCCCTTCACATACCCTAAACCTTAAACCCTAAACCAATATTATATCTTATGATATAATGTAATTTATTCTTTAAATTATCGTTCATAATATATAAATGAACATTATCATGTTTTTTAATAAGTGGTTTTCTTCTATTATCACTTTCAAACATAATCACATTAAACAATATTTATCTATATACCTTAACTCCTAATCAACATTTTATCTAAGATTGAGATTGAACATTGTTATATTTTTTTAATAAGTGGCTTTCTTCTATTGTCAATTTCACATTAAACCATATTTATCTATATACCTTAACTCCTAAAAAACATTTTATCTAAGATTGTGTTTGGACATTGTTATATTTTTTAATAAGTGGCTTTCTTCAATTGTCAATTTCACATTAAACCATATTTATCTATATACCTTAACTCCTAATCAACATTTTATCTAAGATTGAGATTGAACATTGTTATATTTTTTTAATAAGTGGCTTTCTTCTATTGTCAATTTCACATTAAACCATATTTATCTATATACCTTAACTCCTAAAAAACATTTTATCTAAGATTGAGTTTGATAATTGTTATATTTTTTAATAAGTGGCTTTCTTCTATTGTCAATTTCACATTAAACCATATTTATCTATATACCTTAACTCCTAATCAACATTTTATCTAAGATTAAGATTTAAAATTATTATATTTTTTAATAAGTGGCTTTCTTCTATTGTCAATTTCACACTAAACCATATTTATCTATATACCTTAACTCCTAAAAAACATTTTATCTAAAATTGAGTTTGAACATTGTTATATTTTTTAATAAGTGGCTTTCTTCTATTGTCAATTTCACATTAAACCATATTTATCTATATACCTTAGCTCCTAATCAACATTTTATCTAAGATTGAGATTGAACATTATTATATTTTTTAATAAGTGGTTTTCTTCTATTTCCACTTTCAAACATAATGACATTAAACAATATTTATCTGTATATCTTAACTCATAATCCACATTTTATCTAAGATTGAGTTTGAACATTTTTATATTGTTTAATAAGCGGCTTTCTTCTATTGTCAATTTCACATTAAACCATATTTATCTATATACCTTAACTCCTAATCAACATTTTATCTAAGATTGAGATTGAACATTATTATATTTTTTAATAAGTGTCTTTCTTCTATTTTCAATTTCACATTAAACCATATTTATCTATATACCTTGACTCCTAAAAAATATATTATCTAAGATTGAGTTTGAACATTGTTATATTTTTTAATAAGTGGCTTTCTTCTATTGTCAATTTCACATTAAACCATATTTATCTATATACCTTAACTCCTAATAAACATTTTATCTAAGATTGAGATTGAACATTATTATATTTTTTAATAAGTGAATTTCTTCTATTGTCAATTTCACATTAAACCAGATTTATCTATATACCTTAATTCCTAATCCACGTTTTATCTAAGATTGAGATTGAACATTATCATATTCTTTAATAAGTGGCTTTCTTCTATTTCCACTTTCAAACATGATGACATTAAACAATATTTATCTATATACCTTAACTCATAATTCACATTTTATCTAAGATTGAGTTTAAACATTGTTATATTTTTTAATAAGTGACTTTTCTTCTATTGTCAATTTCACATTAAACCATATTTATCTGAAGTGAATAAGTTTCACCCGGGCTCCTTCAACTCGAACGGCCTCCGTACCTGCAGAACCCAACGCCGGGGGTGGCCCCGGCGTCGGGCCTCCGATGCCTAAGTCAGTGCTCAGATCAAAAGAGAGAGAGTGTAGTGTGGAATGAATAGAGAGAATGTGGTAAAATGAGAGAATCGAGAATGGGAGAATGCCATACCTTAGCCCCTTTTATAGGGGGAGTGTACCTTTTGGGTTCAAGGTGGGCTTGGCCCATATCATTATGCTAAATGTCTTAAGCCATACGCGGGCTTATTTTCCGATATGTATTCGTTGTAGCCATTAAACTTGGTCTAGTATAATATCCTATATCATCTAGTCTCCCCACTCTGGTCGAGTAAGCATAACTCGATCCAAGAGTGAAATGCCTCTTCGAGCTGTTTTCTTTAACTCGCTACAAAGATCGAGCACCGAAAGTCGAATGACCATGGAATAACCACTGAAATATCCTCCAAATGAGCATTGAGATTTCAAGATCAAAAACCAAAGGACCACGAAGGTTGAAAACCGAATGATCGGACGCCGGGGTCGAAAACTGAATGATCAGACGCCGGGGTCGAAAATGGAAAGATTTGTCGATAAAGACAAGAACCAAATGACATACCACCGAGGTCGAATGCCGGATGTTGAACGTCAACTGAGGTCGAAAAACTGAATGATCTGCTGTTGAGGTCGAACATCGAGTGACCCCGAGGCCGAAAACCGAAAACCAAGAATTGAGAGACCGTTGAGGTCAAAAATCAAGACTCGACACCGCTAAGGTCGACAACCGAGAGTGGAGGCCGCTGAGGTCGAAAACCAAGAGTCTAGGCTGCTGAGGTCGAAAACTAAGATTCGAGACCGTTGAGGTCAAAAACCGAGAGCTGAAAGACCGTTGAGGTCGAACACCGAGAGTCGAGAGACCGTTGAGATCGAAAGCCGAGAGTCGAGACTGTTGAGGTCGAAAACCGAGAGTCGAGACCGCTGAGGTTGAAAACTCGAGAGTCGAGAGATCGTTGAGGTCGAAAGTCGAGAGTCGAGATTGCTGAGGTCGAAAACTCGATAGTCGAGTGACCGTTGACATCGAAAGCCGAGAGTAAAGACCGTTGAGGTCGAAAACTCGAGAGTCGAGAGACCGTTGAGGTTGAAAGCCGAGAGTCGAGACTGCTGAGGTCAAAAACTCGAGAGTTGAGAGACCGTTGACGTCGAAAGCCGAGAGTCAAGACCGTTGAGGTCGAAAACTCGAGAGTCGAGAGACCGTTGAGGTCGAAAGCCGAGAGTCGAGACCGTTGAGGCCGAAAACTCGAGAGTCGAGAGACCGTTGATGTCGAAAGCCGAGAGTCAAGACCGTTGAGGTCGAAAACCCAGAGTCGAGACCGCTGAGGTCGAAAACCGAGAGTCAAGACCGTTGAGGTCGAAAACCGAGAGTCAAGACTGCTGAGGTTGAAAACTCGAGAGTCGAGAGACCGTTGAGTTCGAAAGCCGAGAGTCAAGAACATTGAGGTCGAAAACTTAGAGTCGAGACCGCTGAGGTCGAAAACCGAGAGTCAAGACCGTTGAGGTCGAAAACCGAGAGTCGAGACCGCTGAGGTCGAAAACTCGAGAGTCGAGAGACCATTGAGGTCAAAAAGCCGAGAGTCAAGAGACCGTTGAGGTCGAAAGCCGAGAGTCAAGACCGTTGAGGTCGAAAACTAAGAGTCGAGACCGCTAAGGTCGAAAACTCGAGAGTCGAGAGATCGTTGAGTTCAAAAACCGAGAGTCGAGGCCGCTGAGGTCGAAAAACAAGAACTGAATGACCACTCCTGCAATCTTAAATTTGAAAATTTGAACTTATGCCTGTTGTGTTTCGATCATCATGTTCGAGCTCTCTTAGACCACCCCTTCCTATCGCCCCCAGTTCAAAATTTAAAATTCAAGCATGTTGTATATCCTCTCAAAACCCAAACTACCTGATTTCGTGGATTGCTCTGAATGAACTCCTCGACCTACCACCGAGGTCGAAAAATAGATTCGACAAGACCAAACCCAGCAAAAACCATCAACCTGCTTGTGCCGTAATGAATCCCATCTACCTGCCCTGCTCGAGCCATAGTGAATATACTCGACACGCCACTAAGGTCGAAAAATAAATTCGACAAACCAGAATCAACCAAACCAGAATTCATAAACAACCTGCTCGAGCAAAATGAATATATTCGACCCGTCAAAGAGGTCGAAAAAGACAAATTCGACAAACCAGAATCAACAAACAACCAAATCAGGCGACAGGTACCGCAAAACCAGAGTCAAATAAAGATCATCTAGAAGAAGTCACAAGTACCGCAAAACCAAATCCAATCGAGTGAAATGCAACAAAACTTGAATCAAGTGAAATGCAATCAACCTGCTCGAGTAGTTATGCATATTATCGACCTTCCAATGGGGTTAAAACAGAATACCACAAAACCAAATCCACTGAATCCATTAACCTGCTCGAGCTATCCGTAGCGAGTTTGATCAACCTATCATTGGGGTTAGAAACACAGTACCACAAAATCAAATCCAATGAATCCATTAACCTGCTTGAGCTATCCGTACGAGGGACTTTGGTCTTCTCACTTGCCCACCCCTTGACCGGGGTGTTTCAAAAACGAGCGACCCTCGTCCACCCCTATCGCAGGATCAGGGGTGTTCCGAAAACGAGGGACTTTGGTCTTCTCGCTCTCCCACCCCTATCGTAGGATCAGGGATGTTCCAAAAACGAGAGACCCTCGCCCACCCCTATCGCAGGATCAAGGGTGTTCCGAAAACGAGGGACTTTGGTCTTCTCGCTTTCCCACCCCAAGGGATGTTCCAAAAAAATAGTGGTCGCCCCGCCTCGAGGCGTGGACTTTTGAGACCACCTGCCCACCCCAAGAAGTGTTCTGAAAACAAGCGACCCTCGCCCACCCCTATCGTAGGATCAGTGATGTTCCGAAAACGAGGGACTTTGGTCTTCTCACTCGCCCACCCCTTGAGCGGGGTGTTCCAAAAAAGAACGACCCTCGCCCACCCCTATCGCAGGATCAGGGGTGTTCCAAAAACGAGGGACTTTGCTCTTCTCGCATGCCCACCCCAGGGGATGTTCCAAAAACATAGTGGTCGTCCATCCTCGAGGCGTGGACTTTTGAGACCACCTGCCCACCCCGAGGAGTGTTCCGAAAACAAGCGACCCTCACCCATCCCTATCGTAGGATCAGGGATGTTCCGAAAATGAGGGACTTTGGTCTTCTCACTCGCCCACCCCTTGAGCGGGGTGTTCCGAAAACGAGCAACCCT
>CACSLK010032525.1:2859567-2870234 GCA_902706635.1 Striga hermonthica | reverse complement strand
ATAGATTTCCCAGCCCGTAAAAATGCGGGCCATTTTGGCCCGCCCCGTTTGAACCGCGGGCCAGCGCGGGCCGGAGCGGGCCGGGCCGGACCGGCCCGTTTGACAGTGCTAATCAGGGATGTTCCAAAAACGAGCGACCCTCGCCCACCCCTATCGCAGGATCAGGGGTGTTCCGAAAACGAGGGACTTTGGTCTTCTCGCTTGCCCACCCCAGGGGATGTTCCAAAAACATGGTGGTCGTCCCGCCTCGAGGCGTGGACTTTTGAGACCACTTGCCCACGCCGAGGAGTGTTCCGAAAACAAGCAACCCTCGTCCACCCCTATCGTAGGATCAGGGATGTTCCGAAAATGAGGGACTTTGGTCTTCTCAGTCGCCCACCCCTTGAGCGGGGTGTTCCGAAAACGAGTGACCCTCGCCCACCCCTATCGCAGGATTAGGGGTGTTCCGAAAACGAGGGAATTTGGTCTTCTCCTTGCCCACCCCAGGGGATGTTCCAAAAACATGGTGGTCGTCCAGCCTCGAGGCGTGGACTTTTGAGACCACCTGCCCACCCCGAGGAGTGTTCCGAAAACAAGCGACCCTCGCCCACCCCTATCGTAGGATCAGGGATATTCCGAGAACGAGGGACTTTGGTCTTCTCACTCGCCCACCCCTTGAGCGGGGTGTTCCGAAAACGAGCGACCCTCGCTCACCCCTATCGCAGGATCAGGGTTGTTCAGAAAACGAGGGACTTTGGTCTTCTCGCTCGCCCACCCCTATCGTAGGATCAGGGATGTTCCAAAAACGAGCGACCCTCGCTCACCCCTATCGCATGATCAGGGGTGTTCCGAAAACGAGGGACTTTGGTCTTCTCGCTTGCCCACCCCAGGGGATGTTCCAAAAACATGGTGGTCGTCCCGCCTCGAGGCGTGGACTTTTGAGACCACCTGCCCACCCCGAGGAGTGTTCCGAAAACAAGCGACCCTCGTCCATCCCTATCGTAGGATCAGGGATGTTCCAAAAACGAGGGACTTTTTCCTTCACTCAGACGACCTGCCACTGAGGTCAAAGGGAGAAACACCAAATACAACAAGATAGGATAATAATCGATCATTTCCGCTAGTGTCCTCAAATGTATCATTACATCGAAATAGATAATAATATGAAATACTCAATGTATTCGACCTCTCTTTCCTGGTTGTACATGAATTGTGCTCGAATTCTTCGACCTGCCACTGAGGTCGAAAAGAAAAACACCGAACACAACGAGATATAATAACACTCGATCATTTTGTTAGTCATCCAAATAATCTCAAGCATGTCTATATGCATCTCCTCAACAATTCACTCAAAGTACTCAAACAATGAACACCTCTAAAAAATAGTGCTGAAAAGACTCAATGTGTCCATAAACCATTGTCGATCAAACACGACCACCGAACAAGAGTCGAGAATAGTTTTGTACCTGAAGGTCGAGAATACGACTCCAAATTGTCATACCTTTCCCAAAGAAGCTGATTTCTGCCCGTTCCTTTTGTCCTCGACATTTAACAGCTCGTCAAGACTCAGGTTATTTCGTTGTTTTCTCGACAAAAATTCAGAGAGATATCATTATCCATATTATATTCAAGTCATCCGTTTTGAAGTTCTCATGCAATAAAAAAAAGGGATCAGACACAAAAATCGTCCTCTCCTCGATTTAAGACATACTCGAGCAATGACATGCTCAAAATCATGAATAATCCATTTCAACAAAATCTACATTTTCACATGGAAATTCAAATGAAAGGTCCAAGTGTATCAAGATACTCATTTATATAAATGTGATCCATGTCCTCGAGCAAGTCAAATAATTTTCAATCCAATCAAATAATCTTCCGCAAATGAATCAAATAATTTCCTTCGAACAAATCGAACATCGCCACGAAAACCAAAGCAAGTAATTCCACAAACAAGTCAAATAATATCTCGAGCAAATCCAATAATTTTCCTCGAACGAATCGAATAATTCCACAAGCAGGTCAAATAATACTCCTCAATAAATCCAATAAGTTCCACAAATATGTCGAAGAATTCCATGAATAAATCCATTGGTTCACGAATAAATCAAATAATAATCTCATGAGCATATCAAATAAATCTCCTCGAACGAATCAAATAATCATCCACAAATAAATCCAATAATCACTCGAGCAAATCAAATAATCCTCCATGAATAAACCAAATCAAATAATATCCAAGAATAAATCAATTTCTTCGACCAAATCAAATAGCAACGATTAAATCAAGTAATACCCACGAATAAATGATATATTGTTCTCCATGAAAAAAGCAAATAACATCCTCGAATAAAGCAAATAATATCTCCTATCAAGTCCATGATCACTCGAACCATTGCCACGAACATGTCTAATAATTTATCCGCCTCCACTAATTAATCCTCAAGTATCCGAAATTTTCAATTTAAATCAAATAATTTATTTCATTTTCACCAATTTAAATCAAGCAATATCTCTAATTTTCTCCAATTTAAATCCTCAAGTTCATCACGCAAATGGGCCTCGTACCTTCCTCACGATGATGTTACCTAAGTTTACCTTCCCAGATTGGCCTTGAATCTGAATTGGGACTGTCGGGTCGAGCTAGGCCGGTTCGGGCCGCTTTTAGATCATCTAAATTGATTTGGGGTTGTTCAAGTGCAATCTGGGCCATCTGGGAGCAGTTTGGCGTTAGGGCTGGGCCGCGTAAGGGCTGTTGGGTAACTCCTTTGGGCCTGCAAGAGGTTTGGAAGAAACGGGCTGCACTCTGGGCCTGGAGCTGCACTCTTCGCGGGTCGATAATGGGCCCTTCGCGGGCTGCACAGGCCGAAAATTGTGTGTAAAGCGGGCTGAAGCACGGGTTGCGGGTAAGAGGGCCTGGAACTAATAAAATTTGGCTGCACGAGGAAATTGACCTTCTTCCACTTGGTCGAGCAGTTTGCTATCTAATAAAGCTGCAGATTTGGTCAAACGAGCGATGGAACTCGAACCTTGGACTTGGTCGAATTTCGGCGAAATTCCAAGCGATCTCGAGAATATACCGACGAAGAAACCGTCTTGGCCGAGGAGCTTCGAATTAATCTACCATCTGATCGAGTTGCACATTGAATTTTCGAACACATAGGGTACGGCAGGTTTTTTAGCACAACAGATGGTCAATCTTGTGTTTTGATCGAGCAGTACGGAGGATTTTCGAGCAAACTTCGAGCAGATGTGTAATCCGGTCGAGCTGTGTAGATTTTCGAGTAATCTTCGAGCAGGTGTGCAATCTGGTCGAGTAACACAAATTTTCGAGCAATCTTCGAGCAGACGTGTAATCTTTTCGAGCTGTATGGATTTTCGAGCACTTCGAGTGGTCGAGTCGGTCTCCATCTGATCGAGCTACACGGCTGAGCAACGATGGACCTCGAGCTGACCAACAGACCCTCGGGCAGACCTGCCAGATACTCAGACAAGCAGGGCGACGAGCCACCGTGCTACGAGCGGACCTGACTCCATTCCAGCAAAAATAATCAAGAGCCTGCTGTCGGGAAAGCTCGCTGCAACGTGCCGGTAAATTCCTCACCGGCGAAACTTCACCGACTACGGCGAAAAAGACCAGTAACATGAGCGCCACGACAAGGTGATTGCCACGGTACCTTCCTTTTGCATTGTTTCGCCAGAAATAATCACGGAAAATGGAGAAAATCCCAGATTTTTACCAACCTATTTTTAGATCCACGAAACTCTGACAGACCAATTGACGGCCTTTCAGGAGGAATTTTTGCTCCAAATTTGAAGGGTATAATGAGCATGAGAAGAGTTTCGCGATGGTGTAAGCATTTTTAAGATAAGACGAATTTGACCGGCGGCCGGCGGCGGAGGCGGCGGCGAGAGTGGCGGTTTCCGGTGAAGATTGGTAGCTGGAGATTCGTCTCATCGGGAGGATTCCAATGGTACCCTCGGATTATCCATAGCCCTCCCGGATCGTCGGGAATATGCATTTGAATACTCGATTTGACCAATTTTCATACTAGATCTGGAAACTTTGACCGTGCAATTAAAAGTCTTCCCGAAGGAATTTTTGCATGAAATTTTAAGGGAAGATTCACCTCAAGGAGATCTATCCGATGATGTAAGCGATTTACTGATCGGAGCATGTTTTCCAGCTGTCGGCGGCGGCGGTGGCGGCGACTAGTGGAGAAGAAGGAGGTTTTCAAATTTTTTCAGTCGGAACTCCGCTTGACTTTTTGACGGATCCCCACAGACGGCGCCAATGAAGTGAATAAGTTTCATCTGGGATCCTTCAACTCGAACGGCCTCCGTACCTACAGAACCCAACGCCGGGGGTGGCCCCGGCGTCGGGCCTCCGATGCCTAAGTCAGTGCTCAGATCAAGAGAGAGAGAGAGTATAGTGTGGAATGAATAGAGAGAATGTGGTAAAATGAGTGAATCGAGAATGGGAGAATGCCATACCTTAGCCCCCTTTTGTAATATCCCGATATTTTATCGGTATAAATTATGTTTAGTTCCGATATAATAATGTTATCGTTTATTATTGTCGGAATTAATTATTTTCAGTCGAGATTACCGAAATTTAGTTTCGACGTATCGTTTACGTTCGGAATAATTTTGGTAATTAAGTATTATGTTTAATTAAATAATTAAACATAAGTTAAGTGATTAATTAATATTAATCACATTATTAAGCTTAAAAGCCGTACGTATTATGAGTTTATGTTCCAAATTTCCTAAGAAAAGTCGTACGGTATGCACTATGATTAATACCTCATTTGGTAAGCTAATTTCCTAAGTCCTAAGGAAGTAATTCCTTCCAAATTCTTTTTATCATCACACGTGTCCTTATGAGAGGATTGTTGGGAAGATTAGTCATGCTAAGTATCTCAATTAACAAGCAAGTGTTAAGCTCACAAGAAGCCACGTCCATCATGCATCATCACCCCAACTTATAACCTCTATTCGGCCTTCTTTATAAATAGCACAAGAATTTGGAAAATTTCCTCATCTTTACCACATATATGCAGCCTTATATCCGCAGCTTAGTCCCTATAATTCAGTACCAATTAAGTTAGCATATTACCTTAAGCTTTCCACACTCCGCTCGCACGGCAATTGACGAAGCATCTCACGGCAAGTATTGCACACGACGCACACACACGTAAGGTCACGATCGGTTGCGAGATTCCGACGATTACTTCAAGAGGTATAGCTATCCTCAGTATATTTTCATGTCAATAAGTTCGTTTTAGGTTGAAGTGTTCGACTCATGTTCAAGAGGTTATAGTATTGCCGTGTTAAAGTTCGAATATGCCTAAGTAATTTCTTTTTCTACCCGAAAACTCTCGTACAATTCATGTTTATTTGTTCGATTTAGATCATTTCATGCCCAGTTAGTCCATGTTGGTCGAGGCAAAATGCTGTTTTATGTGTTAATAGCCCGAAGCCGTGGCCAGCGCTCATCGCGCGTGGCCACGGGCGGTACCAATTCATGTTATGTTACCTTCAGTTATGGTCATGTTCTTCCGTGCATTTATGTCTTAATTGCCTCAAAATAATGTTTCATGTTCTTTTGGTCTGGAGTTGCCGAGGGAAAAGGTGTTTTGGTCGAGAGACAGCCTATCGCCGTCGGCAGCGCACGGAGCGCTCACCACGGCCCGTTCAGTTGATCATGCGAAGGTTATATTTTTAAGTCATTTTGATGATTATGTTCATGTTGAGTCAGGTGATGTTGTTTTACGTTGAAGTTGTCGGAAAGAAACGCCAGACGACCGACAAGTGTTGGTTGTACATGCGCTGCCTGCATATCGCGGTAGCAGCGTACCGGCAGGGGTACGTGGTACAGGTACTGCGCGGCAGAGGGCCGCGTAAGGCTGGTACCCGCAGCAGATAGCCGTTGGCGATGCGCGTGCGCACGCTAACACCCCGTCATGCATGTCAGCGTGCAGTAACGTACGACGGCGCGCAGCAACGCGCGTTCAGTGGTCGCACGCAGCGTCGCCTAGTGCACGCCTGCGACTCGGTAACGCCCAGCGGCACCGCAGCAATGCGCCAGTGCGCGCCAGCACGCGTGACCGTGCGCAGTGCCGCGAGCAGTCCATTAGTTAGCCCCAGCGGGATGCCGCACATGCCCAACACACCCAGTCGCGCCTGGGACGGCTGTCCAGCACCCGCAGTAAGCCAGCAGTGCCCGTGCGCGCTGCGCGCAGCACGCGGCAGGCTGCTGGCCGAGCCGACGCTGACTGCCAGTTCAGTCGACCCGCAGTCCGGTTTAGACCGGTTCAGCGCTATTTTTAAATCGGTTCGGTTCTTATGTTAAGGTTTCAGCCCGGTTCATGATTTTAATGATATTTTCACTTAAATTTCCAGGGTTATTTTAGTTCAGTAAATTCATGTCCGATCAGTTCATGTTAAATCAGTTCCGGTTATTCCGGTTAAGTCTAAATATCATGTCAGGTTCAGTAGAGCATCTTAACAAAAAAATTAATCAGTTAAGTTAACAGTCTGAGCATAGTCATTAGTAATTGTTTATATTATTTTCAGTTTGATCAGGCATCAGCACTACCGTTCAGTTCAGCAGATCAGGTGGGGACTCAGACTAAGTACTACATTGATCATAATTACGGTACCATGTTTGAGGTATGTATTTCATGTGAGGTATCCGCTCGGAATGGTCGCCGGTCCATTCTGGGTTCTAGTGGCCCTAGTCTGCCCACTAGAGTGTGCACATGGTGTCCGGCATTAGTTTTTGCCGGCAGATGAGGTAACGGTCAGGGTCACGTTGCGTGACGATATCAGATTCATGTTCATGTTATTACCGGCTTTATGTTGAGGTTATGTATATTCCGATATCAGATGTTGTTATTATTTTCAATGTTTACATTAGTATGAGTTTCCACGGAGCACAGTGTCATAGTGCTCATTTCCCATTGTTATCATGTTTTTCAGGTCAGGACATCGGGCCGGGAGTGTGAGCTGACGGAGGCTTCAGGACATTTATGTTTTGACTGTATAATTATTATGACAATTTACGTTTCCGCTGATGATGACTTTTGACGAACTTATATTTTGACGGACTTTTGGAAAACATTATGCTTTCAATATCAGTATGATTTTATTAAAAATTAAAATAACGGTTTTCCAAATTATGTCACGATTTTAAGGTAGCACCCCAAATCAGTTTTCGCAAAGTAAAAGGCTTTATTATTAAATAACTTTGTGAAATTTTCGCACTCTGATTTAACGATAAGGAGAGGTGTTACAATTGGTATCAGAGCACGTTTTTGCGTCTCTGAAAAGTTTTTCAGTCGAAAATTTTTCAGAAAAACCTGAACTGTCACGCTCACGCCCCGCCGACAACAGGTAAGTGCTGATTTATGTTTTTTCAGTTATAAACATATTACTTTGTCTATGCTCAGAATTAAGGATCAGGACTTTAGTTAAGATGCTCGAATCAGGTTCAGACTTTAGAATTCGGACATGACTCTAGAATTCAGGGCATTCAGATATGACTCTACACATTAGTATCTTCCGATATGACTCTAGAGTTCTTCAGGAATCACGTCAGTATTTATCGGCCACTTTTGGCGACTCGTCAAGAGATTTGTGTTCCTTAATAATCAGTCAGATTGTTATCACGTTTTCAGTAATGTTAAACTTTCTCAATGTTCAGATGCCTCCACGTAGGGAACCCGATCATCAGGCTCCTACTCAGGCTACGGTAGTCGCTCAGTTCCGCGACTATCACGCTGAAAAGTTCTCAGGGCAGGGAGATCCCCACATCGTTGATGAATGGATTCAGGGATTGGAGTTTATCTTTGAGGTTATGGACTGCCCCGATAGATATCACGTAGTTTGCGCTCAACTTCAGCTCACTGGTGATGCTAGGCTCTGGTGGAATGCCTACTGGAGCATGCGTCCCGGTGAAAAAGCGGGTTGTACGTGGGACATGCTCAAGGAGTTAGTCCGCGAAAAGTAATACCCCTCCTACTATCAGGCAGAGATGGAGCGTCAGTTCTTAGCGCTCCAGCAGGGCACTCGTACGGTTGATGAGTACGAGCGAGAGTTCACTAGACTTGCAGCTTTCGTACCGGACCTAGTTCACACGGAGGCTCAGAGAGCGCAGCGGTTCATCGACGGGCTTTACCCAGAAGTCCGTCACAACATCGTGGGACACGGGACACAGACCTACGCTCGTGCAGTTTCTATCGCCCAGGAGGTGGACGCTAGCATCAGGAGGGAGGCAGTTCGTGATCGTGTCCAGCCATCCGCCCCAGTTCAGCCATTCGCAGCTCCACTAGCTCTACCAGCTGCTCAGCCGGCAAAGGAGAAGAAGAGGAAGGGGAAGGGTGCACAGACTGACCGGAGGACCCGACAGAGACAACAACAGTTTCCACCGTGCCCGACTTGTGGACGACTTCATCGGGGAGAGTGCCATATGGGTCAAGACATCTGCTACTACTGCCATGAGCCGGGACATTTTGCGAGTCGCTGTCCGAAGAGACTTCAGCAGCAGCCCCAGCAGCCTCAGCAGCCACCACAGCAGCAACAGCCACGTCAGCAGGCACAGAGGCCGCCTCAGCAGCAGCAGCAGAGGGGCAGACAGCAGGCCCGAGTTTACGCGGTTGATCAGGCAGAGGCAGCACAGCAGCCAGGTACTATGTCAGGAATGGTCGTGCTTAATGATATTCCTGTTTTCGCTTTGTTCGATACTGGAGCAACGCATTCATTCATTTCACAACGATGTCTTGATGCCATCGGAGTTCACGCCGTTACCGCTGTCGATCCTCTCAAGGTGAGTTTAGCCTCGGGACGGAAGATAGTGACCTCAGCTAAAGCCTCAGATCTTAGCCTTTCCATCGGTGGTCGTTTATTGTCTATCGACGCGTTTGTTCTCGAGATGAGGGACTTCGACCTTATTCTCGGAATGGATTGGCTATCCTTCTATTATGCAGATATCAGGTGTCATGACCGGGAGATCACTCTCTATCTTCCGGGAGACGAGTCGATCACTTTCTTTAGCTCCAGGAATCGTTCACTGCCTCATGTTGTCTCGATGGCAAAAGCCACTAAGTTACTGCGATGAGGCAACTGCCGGGGTTATCTGGTAAGCCTTGTCGACGATTCTCAGAAAGCACGTTCACCACATGATGTTCCAATTGTTCGCGAGTTCGTGGACGTGTTCCCAGACGAGCTTCCAGGAGGACCGCCTAATCGACAGGTAGATTTCTCTATCGATCTTATTCCAGGGGCCGGTCCAGTGTCCAAAGCCCCGTATCGCATGGCGCCTAAGGAGTTGCAGGAGCGTAAGACTCAGATTCAGGAGCTGTTACGACTCAGTTTCATCCGGCCAAGCGTGTCACCATGGGAGCACGCGTTTACTTTGTTAAGAAGAAGGATGGATCCATGCGAATGTGTATCGACTACCGGGATCTTAACCGGTTGACGATTAAGAACATGTATCCGCTTCCCAGGATCGACGACTTATTTGATCAGTTGAGGGGAGCCTGTGTGTTCTCAACGATTGATTTACGATCAGGCTACCATCAGCTGAAGATTAAGGAGTCAGATATCGCTAAGACCGCTTTCAGGACTCGTTACGGCCATTACGAGTTCGTCGTCATGCCTTTCGGTCTCAGCAATGCGCCAACAGTCTTCATGGACCTCATAAACCGTATATTCCATCCCTACCACGATCATTTTGTTATTGTCTTTATTGACGATATCCTTATTTACTCGAAGAGCCAGAAGGAGCACGAGGAGCATCTGAGGGTGGTTCTCGAAACCCTCAGGCGAGAAAAGTTGTTTGCAAAATTCTCTAAATGCGAATTCTGGCTCCAGCGAGTATCCTTTCTGGGTCATGTGATTACTCAGGCAGGTATCGAGGTGGATCCTTCCAAGGTCTCAGCCGTTCAGAACTGGTCGACACCGAGGAGTCCGTCCGAGGTTCGCAGTTTTCTCGGTCTAGCTGGTTATTACCGCAGGTTCATCGAGGGCTTTTCTAAGATCGCCCTCCCTCTATCCCAGCTGACAAGGAAGTCTGTGAAGTTCAAGTGGATTGATCGTTGTGAGGCGAGCTTTCAGGAGCTCAAGAGGAGGTTAACTTCAGCACCGGTGTTGACTATTCCCGATCCTTCTCGGAGTTTCACTATCTTCAGCGATGCTTCGAGACAGGGCTTGGGATGTGTCCTTATGCAGGACGGCCAGGTCGTTGCGTATGCTTCACGTCAGCTTGAGCCTCATGAGCAGAACTAGCCGACGCACGACTTGGAGTTAGCAGCAGTTGTTCATGCTCTCATGATCTGGCGACATTATCTTTATGGCGGACGTTGCGAGATTTTCACAGATCATAAGAGCCTGCAGTACATCTTCACTCAGAAGGAGCTTAATATGAGACAACACCGTTGGCTCGAACTTGTCAAGGATTACGACTGCTCTATTCAGTATCATCCGGGAAAGGCGAACGTCGTCGCGGATGCCCTAAGCCAAAAGGTGAGGGGTGACTTGACGTACGTCATTACCCAACAGAGTCCGTTGATTCATGAGTTTGCCCGTATGCAACTTCAGGCGATCGATGCGCTTCCCATAGCTGTTTCAGGGAGTACCAGTGCCAGTGTCAGTGCTATGCAGCTTCAGCCGACGCTGAGAGAGAG
>CACSLK010032525.1:2841043-2857623 GCA_902706635.1 Striga hermonthica | reverse complement strand
GCTGCGCGCAGCACGCGGCAGGCTGCTGGCCGAGCCGACGCCGACTGCCGTTTCAGTCGACCCGCAGTCCGGTTCAGACCGGTTCAGACCGACTGGACCGGTTCAGCCCCATTTTTAAATCGGTTCGATTTTTATGTTAAGGTTTCAGCCTGGTTCATGATTTTAATGATATTTTCAGTTAAATTTCTGGGATTATTTCAGTTCAGTAAATTCATGTCCGATCAGTTCATGTTAAATCAGTTCCGGTTATTCCGGTTAAGTCTAAATATCATGTCAGGTTCAGTAGAGCATCTTAACAAAAAAATTAATCAGTTAAGTTAACAGTCTGAGCATAGTCATTAGTAATTGTTTATATTATTTTCAGTTTGATCAGGCATCAGCACTACCGTTCAGTTCAACAGATCAGGTGGGGACTCAGACTAAGTACTACATTGATCATAATTACGGTACCATGTTTGAGGTATGTATTTCATGTGAGGTACCCGCTCGGAATGGTCGTCGGTCCATTCTGGGTTCTAGTGGCCCTAGTCTGCCCACTAGAGTGTGCACATGGTGTCCGGCATTAGTTTTTGTCGGCAGATGAGGTAATGGTCAGGGTCACGTTGCGTGACGATATCAGATTAATGTTCATGTTATTACCGGCTTTATGTTGAGGTTATGTATATGCCGATATCATGATGTTGTTATTATTTTCAATGTTTACATTAGTATGAGTTTCCACGGAGCACAGTGCCATAATGCTCATTTCCCATTGTTATCATGTTTTTCAGGTCAGGACGTCGGGCCGGGAGTGTGAGCTGACGGAGGCTTCATGACATTTATGTTTTGACTGTATAATTATTATGACAATTTACGTTTCCGCTGATGATGACTTTTGACGAACTTATATTTTGACGGACTTTTGGAAAACATTATGCTTTCAATATCAGTATGATTTTATTAAAAATTAAAATAACGGTTTTCTAAATTAAGTCACGATTTTAAGGTAGCACCCCAAATCAGTTTTCGCAAAGTAAAAGGCTTTATTATTAAATAACTTTGTGAAATTTTCGCACTCTGATTTAACGATAAGGAGGGGTGTTACACCTTTTATAGGGGGAGTGTACCTTTTGGGCTCAAGGTGGGCTTGGCCCATATCATTATGCTAAATGTCTTAAGCCATACGCGGGCTTATCTTCCAATATGTATTCGTTGTAGCCATTAAACCCGGTCTAGTATAATATCCTATATCATTATCTATATACCTTAACTCCTAAAAAACATTTTATCTAAGATTGAGCTTGAACATTATTATCTTTTTTAATAAGTGGCTTTCTTTTATTGTCAATTTCACATTAAACCATATTTATCTATATACCTTAACTCCTAAAAAACATTTTATCTAAGATTGAGATTGAGCTTTCTTCTATTAGTAATTCATTGGGCGGGATTTTTTCCCTCCATAATTTCAGGTATGCGAATGATATGCAATTTATCCCACATTGTTCGCCATGCTGCGAATAAAGGTTGGCAGGTTGCATCTTTTCGACCCTCAATTAAATGACATTCGGCGCATTAAAAACAATTTTTTATTTTACGTAATTAAACAGATATGTGAAACAGAATGCAATTTATTGTCAATACGTTATGCGAATGAAATGCGATTCATCGCATTTTGTTCGCAGTTCTGCGAATTTGAAGAGTCGCCTCTTCTCTGAAACGTCCCCTCAGTCTTCGGCGCATAATAACGGCGCGCATATCAAGGAGGATAGAAATCTTCTTGAGTATATCTTCTTTAACCAGATATGCGAAATCATTTATTGTCAATACGTTATGCGAATGAAATGCGATTTATCGCATATTGTTTGCAGTTCTGCGAATTTGAAGAGTCGCTCCGAAACGTCCCCTCAGCCTTTGGCAAATTAATAACGGCGCGCGTATCAAGGAGGATAGATATCTTCTTCAACCAGATATGCGAAATCATTTATTGTCAATACGTTATGCGAATGAAGTGCGATTCATAGCATTTTGTTCGCAGTGCTGCGAATTTCAACAGTCGCTCCGAAACGTCCCCTCAAGTCTCTGGCAAATTAATAACGGCGCGCGTATCAAGGAGGATAGATATCTTCTTTAGTCTTCTATAAAAGGTAACTGAGATAAGACAATTTAATTAGGATCAGTACCATTTTCTCAACGTTCTTCAACTCTCGATTTTTCTCAACATGCCGGTCAGTGAAGTTTCTTCATTGTACAGACTTGTTGAGAAAAATCGAAGGGTGAAGAATTGAGAGATGGGTCTTGATCCTCATGTTGTCTTTGAGGGCGTGCTCTCTTTAACCGTCGTAGCCTCCTCAATCTAGTATACCTAGGAAGTCCAAGCACTCGCCCTGGAGATCCCACGTTTGCCCAGGCACATGGTCACCTCACATTGAAAGCTAAAAACATTGGAAGCTGAAAAAGCTGTTGGTGACCATGTGTTTGAAAAGACGTGGAATCTCCGGTGAATTGATCTTCTGTGGTTTACTAGATTGAGGCGCCTACGACGGCGAGAGGGAGCACGCCTTCAAAGACAAAGGTGCTTGTTCTTCCGGGGTATACTACTTTTTTTTATCGCGAAGTCAGACCATTGATATAAATCCCGTTTTCCATTTTCTTCAACTGGTGTACAAAATTCACTGGCAAAGGAAGATGTGAAAACGGAGATTGAAAGTCAAACAAGGGATGGCGATTTCGTTCAACTCACAGACCAATCCCTTCTAACAATCAATGGAGAAAAGATCCCGTACCTCCTCTGCAAAGACCCCCAGACTCCTCAGCCCAATTCTGCCGCTCATCCTCAGCCGTACACTTACGAGAGTCAGACTGCTATATGAGGAAACGGTGAACATAGTATCGGGGTTTAAGTAGTACCTCATATACAGGAGGGCTTAAAGGTTCAAAGCATACCGGACAATCCAAAACTTCTGGCTCGGTTATGGTCACTGAAACTTGTTACTGAACGTAGCACGGGGTAAAGTAGTAGTTGAGTTGATGTAAAGTAGTTGAGTCGATGTAAAATTGCGACATGCATACGTCGCATAACATTCGCCTAATTGGTGCATAATTTATATTATAAAAAAAATTTCGATGTAAAGTAGTTGAGTCGATGTAAAATTGCGACATACATACGTCGCATATTATTCGCAGAATTGGTACACAATTAATTATAATATTTATTTTTTAAAAAGTTCTTTGTCTGTGAATTTAATATAAATTTAAGACTACGTCGCATATCATTCGCAGAATTGTTGCATAATTAATTATAATATTTATTTATTTTTTGGAAAGTTCTTTGTCTGTGAATTAAATATAAATTTAAGACTACGTCGCATATCATTCGCATAATTGGTGCATAATTAATTATAATTTTTATTTTTTGGAAAGTTCTGTCTGTGAATTAAATATAAATTTAAGACTACGTCGCATATCATTCGCAGAATTGTGCATAATTAATTATAATATTTATTTTTTGGAATGTTCTTTGTCTGTGAATTAAATATAAATTTAAGAATACTATTAGATCAATGAACCTGCGATTATTACTTCGAAACAATTCAGCATAAAAACCTCATAACACTCGTACTATAACGAATAAAATTTAATTTTTTATGTTTTTGTAAATTTTCTATTCGGCGACATACGAAATTGTGACGTACGAACATCGCATATTAGTCCCCGAGTTGGTAAATAATTAATTTTATAAAATTAATTTTTGAAAAGTTTTTGGTGCGTGACTAAATTACTAATAAATTGAAGACTACTACTATTAGGTCAATGAACATGCGATTATTACTCGAAACAATTCCGCATAAAAACTGCATAACACTATTACAATAACGACTAACATATATTTTTTATGTTTGTTTTTGCAAATTTTCTATTCTGCGACGTACAAAATTGCGACATACAAACGTCGTATATTTTTGGAGAGTTGGTAAATAATAATTTTTGGAAAATTCTTGTTCTTTGACTAAATTAATAAATTAAAAAAAAAAACTATTAGGTGAAAAAAAAGCGGTGCGTAACAATATTCGAAATGTGTTCGCATATTGATACATTTATGCGAGTTTTATATGGATATGCGATTCGTAACTATGCGAAAACATAATGAATAAGCGATAGTTATCTAAGCCTTATAGATTTGGATATGCGAATCGTAAATTATGCGAACATATGCCGCATAGTCGCATACTCATAAATGATGCAGTTTGGATATGCGATAATCTAATTACGCGACAGTATTCCACATATCCTAAATGATGATGCGGTTGATCTGGCCTGGATATGCGATTAAAAAATATAAATTACTTTTATTTTTTTTTCATTACGTTATGCGAGAACAATGCGATCATCGCACTTTGTTCACAGTTCTGCGAATTTCCTTTCAATAATATTTTCCCTTCGAATATTGTCGCTGATTTTGCTGGGAAAACTCTGTTCACGGACATTAATAGTTTAATTGTCCATGCAACATATTGTTTTGTTTTGACATATGAATCATGATTAAACAAACACGTACTTGACAGAAGAAAAAAATATTTATTATTACTGCAGTCAGTCCAACAAAATAAGCCAAACAACTTTTGATTACATGTCCAGTGGATTCTAAGGGTCGAGATCGATGACTTCCAAGTCTATCGCCGCTGCGTTGCGCTTGGTAAAAATCTCGTAACACTCACCATACCAAGGAAATCCTTCCAAACAGAAAAATGTCTGAGTGTCGGTCTCCTGTGTAATAAATTTAAATCTTTTTAGGTTATTATGGTCACGTCACAAAAATGCATGCTTGAACAAACTAAAATAAAAAATCAGATGCAATTTAACTCCTCCACCACATACACCCAGTACATGTGGTTAACCCTAGCAAAGCCTGTATCACGACACAAGAGGACGCCTGGAATAATCAGGAAAGCAGTAAATTCATCAAAATAATTTCTGAGTCGCTGAATCTTTCACCGGACTTGAGAAATAGTAAACTCCCTCTTAAATGCATAACTCAGGCATTGGTTCAGGACTATTGAAATTTCTGCCCACAAGGAATTGAACACGTGGCCTTTGTGTATGTCTGTCTTCTGACGACACCATTTGAAAAACACTTGGTAGCAAATACGTTCCTCCTCCTCTGTCCAGTCCATGCCACGGAAGCGGATCGCGATATTTTCATAGGGTGAAATCCTTTCCATTTTTTTTTTTCGCAAACGTGCGCCTCCTTGGTTTTTTTTTTTGTTTTTTTGGCTGCGATGGAAAGATAGGGTTTTGAGAAGTGAAAGTCGCCTCTTCAACAAAGAGAATTAAAGGTTAATGAATACATTTAGCATTTAAGGCTAGGTAGATATACATCAACTCATCAACTAAATGAGGAAGCATGCAAAACGTCATTGTTTTTTAGGTGTAAAAGCAGACAATCAATCAACGCGGTGCGTAACTTATGCAAACAATATGCGAAGCATTTTCGATTTGGATATGCGGTGCAGACAATCAATCAATGTGGTGCGTAACCTATGCGAATAATATGCGAAGCACTTTTAATTTTGATATGCAGTACAGACAATCAATCAATGCGGTCCATATGGATATGCGAAAAAAATGGCGGATAGTCGTAAATTATGCGGCTCTCGATTTGGATATACGATTCATTAATTATGCGGTTGAAGACTAGGCGAATCATACCAGTTGTGCGATTATTATGGGATATGATATGGGAGTCGCACAATCAACCTAATTGTGCGATTATTATGTTACATGTTATGCGAATTGCACAATCAACCTAATTGTGCGATTATTATGCGACATGTTATGCGAAACGCGCAATAAACTCAATTGTGCGATTATTATGGGACATGTGTGATGTGTGCAGGTCAACCCAATTCCGATTTCGACAATTGTACCTGGATTACGAACATTTGCTTCTCATTGACCTCTTTGTCTTCGTCGCTTGTGTCACCATTGTGCGTGTTGGTTTGGTCATCATTATTGTCATCGTCACGAGAATGACCTGGTTGGTTCGAACCACCCGAGGTTTGATCATCAGCGCCCCGAGGATATCCAGTATGTGTAAATGAACTAGGGCCTGCTTGATGTGAATATGGGGCCTCGTCGGAAAATGCAGAACTACCAAGACCAAGAGAACTCGGAAATACACCTTGGGACGCAATCATTTGTGTGAAGCTTTGTTGCGCTGTCCCCGGAATCCCTACATTTACTCGCTTCTCCAACTCCACATAAATGTTGGGATTTCCTTGTTCTTCAATTAGCTCTAAGATATCCTCACTGGATTCGATTTTCATATTCACAACTTGTTCCCTTCCATCAAATACTGCCCACAATATGTACTCAAAATTACATGGATCGGCCTTCAATAATGCTTGAACACGAGAAACTACTTCAGAATACATTTGTCGGCCGTAATTTATTCTCATCAGCTCTGCCACTCCACCAAGATATGAACCCTCGCAAAACGAACCACCAAAGTGCACCAATACTCTAACACGATTGCTAGCCATTCCAATAAGTGAACAACAAAAAGAACTAAAAAAAAGAAACAGAAAAATGCAGTAGATGAATGGTACAGGCATTAAATTGTTAGAGATCGCTGTTTTTTTGCCTGCATGATAAATACAGAGACCAAATCCTCACCTGTGAAAAAGCAGTCAATTAATGAGGTGCGCAACTTATTCGAAAGATCTGCGAACGAATTCCGAATAGTCGTAAAATTGCCAGGTCGATATGGCCCTGCGACAAAATGGCGCATAATCGTAAAAAAAAAAAATATGCTTTATTCGATTTGGTTATGCGATTCTTAAATATGCCAGCGAAAAAATGTCACATAATTGTCAATTATCCGGAGGATATATGCAAAATTGTTTCGCATATTAGTAAATTATGCGATTGACTTGGATATGCAATTACCAGAAAATGCGTATTCAACAAACTATGCGAATTAGATGCGAAATATTTTCGCAGTCATAAATTTGCAAGGTTGATATAGCCCTGCGATAAGAAGGCGCATAATCATCGTAAATTATGCTGCAATAGATTTGTATATGCGGTTATTGAAAATGCGAAACATGTTCGCACATTTCTAAATTATGCGTTTGATGTGGATATGCGATTAAAAAAATGCGAAATGTTTACGCATTGTCATAAATTATGCGGCCGATTGGATATGCGCTGGTCAATTTGGACATGCGCGTGTAATATCGCATAGCATTTCGTGAATTTTAGGGTGTAAAAGAAGTTATTTGATGGGGCGGTGTGTAAAAGAAAGAATAGATTTATAACGTGGTGAAAAAGATTTTGACCCAATAACAAATCTCATTGTTATATGATTTTTTTATTTATTTTTTCAATATTTCTTCTGATCTATGATGATTTTCAAAAAGACTCAAAAATTTATTGAATATACTTATAGAACCATTAGAATAGACCGTGTTTCATGATATATGTTTGTGTTAACCTAAGTTTATACAGAGAACTATACCAAATGACGTTTTCTTTCATTTCATCACAAGATCATAACAGATCTGGTATTTGTGTTTCGAAAAAATGAAAGAAAACAGAATGATTTTGATTTATTATGAGTTTGTAAGACATGTCATATTTTAGAGTGCGATTTAAGATTTTATTAAAACTTGGTAAAAATGTATACTGAAAGCAACTTATTATGGTTCAGTGGTTGAACTTCTGAGGTGAAGCTCATGTTTATAGAAATGGTCAAGGTTCCAGTTGGTTAGTTATGTACTTGTCAGGAAGTTGGTTTTAGCTGCCAGGCTTGTTTTCTTAGTGTTTTTTTGGGACATTGTAGATTTGGTTGTTCTGTTTAAGTTGTTCATTTTGCTGTTTTGGTGGACTGGTCGGGCAAGTTATGTAGCTTAGTCTATGTTGTTCGATGTTGGGGTGGTTGGTCTTTAGGACACCTGTTGGTGATCCTCATTGTTATGGCTAGTTAGCCATCGAACTTTGTACATTTGTAGGAGTTATTTAATCTATCATTTCGTTAAAAAATAAAAGAAAGCAACTTATTATAGAGATAGTACATAAACAAATATTTATTTACATTTTTTTATTTTTTTCAACGTTTTTGGACATAAGGCCGAATTGCCAAACTGTTCAAATACTCAAACTCGAGTACAACCTTAGATGAAAGAATGCATTTATGTATATTGATGTGCTATTGCACACTGAACCGGCTTTCCTTGAATCCAACCGCTTGAGTCCTCCAAAACCTGCAAAGACGCCGGAGTGTTCCCGACGGTAGACCTCCGACGCTCAAGTTAGTAGGGTATTGAGAAAATCTCAGTTTGTATATTGGGGTTTTTGTGAGATAAAAACTTAGATCTTACCGTCATACCTGATCTACCTATTTATATGTAAATCCTTAGCTTCATCTGCACGCTTTCTTCTTCATCCGCTGATATAATAACTATCAAGCCCATTTAAGTGCCAACCCACCTCTTCAACCTGCTTGACCCTTTCATCTGGCCGAGCCATTATTGGGCCTGCCCACACATTACCAGACTATTGCATCGGCTCGACCAACAACCCTACAAGCATACCTTCGGCTCATAAACCGAGCTGAGTTTTGTCGGTCTACCCAAAATGCTCTCTTGTGCTATATCAACTAGTCCCCCCATTATCAAACGAGCTATTTTCCCTGTTCATCATAGATAGACTTGTTTGATAATTATTATTCCCATGAGATCATAATCATCTAATAGAGACCGATCAGATGACCCATACGCTTGCCCGAATAATGCATTTACTATGTCGTACCGGATCATCAGATCCGACCCAAACCAATCCTTCTGCAATGTTACGCGAGCAGATGAATCGAATTTTTAGTCGTGAAGCTTATTGACCCAAAATCCGATGAGCAGGTTAATCAAATGCTTGGCCGAGCAAGCTCGACCGAAATGCTTATTTACCACAAAATCCCAGCAGATTAATCAAATGCTCTACCGAGCGGATGCACAAGACGCCACACAATCCACGCAGATGAGTACCGAGCAGATATACAAGACGCCATAAAATCCGAGCAGATGAAAACGTAACCGAATAACTCATTTACCCCAAACACAGAGCAGATGAATGTGCCCAGCTACACGGTTCGCTTGCCACCAAATCCGAGCAGATACAAGACGCCCAACCACATGGTTCGCTTGCCACAAAATCTGAGCAGATGACAACGTGACTGAATAACTCATTTACTCCAAAATCCGAGCTGACGAATGTGCCCAGCCACACGGTTCGCTTGCCACCAAATCCGAGCAGATATAAGATGCCCAACCACATGGTTCGCTTGCCACAAAATCCGAGTAGAACAATCGTATGCTTTGCCGAGCAATTCGTGTGCCCATTAGGCCGAGCAGATGGACAAGATGCCCAAAGTGCCCATTGGGCCGAGCAGATGGACTAAACGCCTAAACGAGTCACTCGTTTGCCGCGATGTCCGAGCAGATGAACCAACGCTTAACCGAGCCACACATTTGTCGCGATGTCCAAGCAGATGCACCAACGCCGAACCAAGTCGCTCATTTGCCGAGATGTCCGAGCAGATGAACCAACTATTAACCGAGCCACACATTTGGCGCGATGTCCGAGCAGATGCACCAACGCGAACCAAGCTGCTCATTTGTCGCGATGTCCGAGCAGATGCACCAACGCCAAACCAAGCTGCTCATTTGCCGCGATGTCCGAGCAGATGCACCAACGTTGAACCGAGCCGCTCATTTGCCGCGATGTCCGAGCAGATGCCCCAACGCTGAACGGAGGCGCTCATCTGCCGCAATGTCCGAGCAGATGCACCAATCACAATCAAATGGTTAGCCACGCAACTCATTTGCCACGCTGTCCGAGCAGATGAACCAAACGCCATCAAATGCTTAGCCGCGCAACTCATCTGCCACGCTGTCCGAGCAGATGAACCAAACGCAATCAAATGCTTAGCCGCGCAACTCATCTGCCATGTTGTCCGAGCAGATGAACCAAACGCAATCAAATGCTTAGCCGCGCAACTCATCTGCCACACTATCCGAGCAGATGAACCAAACGCATGACCGAGCAACTCGTTTGCCATTTTGGCCGCGCAGCTCACTAAAAAGTCCAACTGAACAGACGATTTTGCTCGTCCACCGAGCCATAACTTGCACGGACTTTGTCCTAGAAACCAAACTCAATGCTCACCTGCTCGACCTTGTCCGAGCAGATCGAGCCTCAACCTACTCGGACGTCGTCCGAGCAAAGAATGTGTTCCTCAATCTGCTCGGATTTTGTGTGAGCAACCAACGCGCTCCTCAATCTGCTCGACTTTCGTTTGAGCACGACACACAAGACTTAACCTCCTCGGATTTTATCCGAGCAACCACACATTCCCAATCTGCTCGGACACGACACACAAGACTCAACCTGCGAAAAAGCGAGCCTCAACCTGCTCGGATTTCGTCTGAGCCTAAAACTGCAACATGGTCTGCTCGACATTGATAGCACCCGAACTCACAAGAGCTCGGCCTTAAGCCGTCACATTATTTGAACAGCACCCGAGCTCGGAAGAGCTCGGCCTTAAGTCGTCACACCATTTGAACAGCACCCGAACTCACAAGAGCTCGGCCTTAAGCCATCACACCCTTTGAACATAACCCGAACTCACAAGAGCTCGGCCTTAAGCCTTCACACCATTTGAACAGAACCCGAACTCACAAGAGCTCGGCCTTAAGCCGTCACACCCTTTCAAAAACACCCGAACTCAGAAGAGCTCAGGCTTAAGCCGTAACACCATTTGAACCGCACCCAAACTCACAAGAGCTCGGCCTTAAGCCGTCACACCATTTGAACAGCACCCGAACTCACACGAGCTCAGCCTTAAGCCGTCATACAATTTGAACAGCACCCGAACTCACAAGAGCTCGGCCTTAAGCCGTCACTTCATTTGAAAGCACTCGAACTCACAAGAGCTCGGCCTTAAGCCGTCACATTTGTTGTTCTTCATTACGAACCAGCCAAACTTAGTTCATTCATTAGACCAAGACATAAATGTTTCAAAAACAACTCCAAGTTATACTTAATGCAACAACCAAATTTAATAACCAAAGCATAAATGTTTCAAAAACAATTCAGAATTACAATCAAACTGGCAATAATACTTCTTGAGAGTAACAAGGCTTGAGAAAGACCTTACCCTCTGGATCCCTTAGATCATAAACCCTTCCAGCCAACTCTTTCTAAAAGACTTCTCTCCAAATGGTTCAACACATCCACTCCCTTACCTCTTCCAGTGAGATCATCTCCGTTCAGGCCTCTTTGATCAAGCCCTCCTGCATAACTGTGCTCTCGTCTCTGCCTTTCCTCTTATTTCCCGCCTTCAACACCGTTTGGTAACAGGTCCTAGCCAACCGTTGGACCCCCGTGACCTCACCCACCAGTTCTTCCACCGGGAATCTCATCTTCATGCAATATGTTGATACTGATGCCTGAAACGAATTCATGCTAGGTCGTCCCACGATAACATTATAAGCCGACTCCGCCTTAACCACCACGAACCGCACCATCTTCACCTTCCTGAGAGGAGGAGTGTAATAGCCCATTATGTTATTAATGTAAATTACGTGTTTAGTTCCGAAATATTTATTTTTATCAATCATTATCATTCAGAACTAATTAGTCAAGTCAAGAACGTTCGAATTAATTTTCGAAATCACGTTTATGCTCGGAATAATTTCTAAGTTTTTAATCTCATGAAATACAAGTTAATCCATGTTCAATCATATGCTAAGACCAATTCCGAGCCTAATCATGCTTAAGCATGTGCTAAGCGTCGTGCATTACCGAGAGAGTTTGCAAATGGTGTTGTATTATGATTAATGCATGCTAAAGTGCCAAGAAATTCCATTGACCGTGCGGTTAGGCTTAGCTTAGTTCAATGGCTCATTAACTTAGTGCAAAGCAAGCTTATGCCATGCTTAGCTACAAATTGCCGAGAGTTTTTGGGGCAATCTTCACGTGAAGGTCATCATGTCATTTAGCCATGTGGAAGCTTGAGGCTTTATTTTAGTAATGACTAAGCATGTAAAGTGATGACTAAGCACACATAGAAGCCACCTTAGGCCTTAAGCACTTGGCAAGTGGCGCACGGCCATTGGCCGTGAGCTTTTCTCCAATTTTTCACCTAAGTTCACCCCCATTCATCCGAGTATATATCGGAGAATTTGGGTGAAAATTTCAGCTTACACTTAAGCATACACTAAACATGAGAGTTAGAAGTTAAGCTAGGTTAAGATCATTTATCGCACGCACGCACGCAAGACGTACAAGGGACTAGCTAGCTTGGAAGTTAGGTGCAATTGATCGAGCGTTTGAGGAGGTAATCACGTCCTAACCTTCTCTTAATGGTAGTATGATCATGCTACAGTGATTATGTCCAAGTCATGTTATTCGGTTCATGTTAAAGCCATGTTAAGCTCGGGTTAAGGCAATTTAAGTCATTCCGAACCATTTTGATTTTGAGCCGCCAACTCTCGAGCAATTCATGTTTATTCGGTCAATATATGTCAATTCATGTTCAGTTATATAAGGATTGTCAAAAGAAATCATCGATTAGTCGAGGTATTGGCCAAAGTCGTGAGCTAAGCACATAGCGCACGCCACGGCCATGCACGTCTCGTTGATCATGCTAAGTTAGGTTCAGGATTTTACGGCTGAATTATGTGTATTTATTTATGATATGTTAAGTCAAGTTAATTCATGTTATATTGGTCGGAGTATGTCGTCGGACGGCCGGCAAGGGCCGGTCGTGGTCGCACTGCCCGCACACAGCGGCCGCAGCGTACCGGCAGTCAATCCAGGGGCAGACGGGTGTCGTGCGTGCATGCCCAGTTGGGCGTTGCGCATAGCCCTGCCCGAAGCAAGCCACCAGTAGGCAGTGCCTAGTGCACGCCTGCACGCTCCAGCGCACGCCTGTGCGTTCCAGTGCACGCCTGCACATTCCAGCGCATGCCAGTCGGCCTCGGCTGTGCCCAACAGCACACCCGAGTGCCCAGTACAGTCAGGGCCGCCCGATAGCACCCGCGCGGTAGCAGTTCACGCTAGTTAGCGCCCAGGCGCGCGTCCATGTGTCCAGTGGTCTGTTGCAGCGCTCGGTAGCGCCCAACAGCGCCAGTCGTGCAAGTGCCAGCGCCTGTAGCGCTCGACAGCGCCTAGCATCATGTTCGCGATGCGCCAGTCGCACGCCAGCCTCCCAGGTCACGTTCAGCTGGCCAGGCTAACGTCTGTTGTGCCAGCGAGAGTCATGTCGGGCCCAATGGCACGCCAGCGCACGCGAGCGACCATGCCCGTGCACCAAGCCATGCCCAGCAAGGCCGCAGCTTCATGCCGTGCCCAGTCCATGCAGCGCCCACGCTCGAGGCCTTAGCAGGCCGGTTGGCCGAGCCAGCGGCCGACCGCCCGGCCACAGCAGGCCGACGGTCCGGCCAGACCCCAGACCAGCCGGTTTAGACCGGTCTACTTCACGGATTAATGTTCCATGTCCCGGTTCTTGTCTATGTCAAATTTTCAGTTAAATTCCGGGTCCAGTCCGATAAATTCATGTCAATTCATTTCCAATTTTTAATCGGTTTCGGTTATAACGGTTATGTCTAAATGTCATGACAAGTTCAAGACGAGCATGTTAACATATTAAACATCTATTTTAATCAGTCTTAGCATAGTACTTAGTATTTGTTTATATTATGTTCCAATTTGATCAAGCTACTGTTATCAGCACTACCATTTTCATATCGACGGATCAGGTGGGGACTCAGACTGGATATTACATTGATTATAATTACGGTACCATGTTTGAGGCATGTATCATGATATGCTATGTATCCGCTTGGAATGGTCGCCGGTCCATTCTGGGTTCTAGTGGCCTAGTCTGCCCACTAGAGTGTGCACATGGTGTCCGGCATTTTTATGCTGGCAGATGAGGTAACGGTTATGAGGCAACAATTACTAGTATCATGCTATGTTATGTTTATGTATATACCAGGATCATGATATTTCAATTATTTTCATTGTTTACTTTAGTATGAGTTGCTACGGAGCACAATGGACTTTAGTGCTCACGCCCCATGTTATCTATGTTTTTCAAGTCACAGAGTCAGAGCAGAGGTGTGAGCTGACGGGTGGTTCAAGATTTTGTTTATATGTTTGAATTTGGCATAGCAGTGTTGTTACTATCTCCCGTAGTGGAGTTTAAATGTTTTGCCACGTTACGTTTTTCGCTGACATTTCATGTTTTGTCAAACTTAGCCTTTTGATCCGATTACCCCTCGGATTGTTTATATTATGATAAACGGTTTTCTTAAGAACTAAAATAACGGTTTTCCAGGTAAAGTAACGGTTATGGTAGCACTCCGAACCATGATTTCGCACACTAATCAGTAATTTTTATTAAACGGTTTTGCGAAAATTTAACTCTTATATTTACGACATAGCGGGGTGTTACAAGGAGCTCCCAGCGCCATCGTCAATTGCACCTCTCCAAGAGGCACTACCTCCGTCCCAATGAAGCCAAACAATGATGTCTGGATTGGGGTGATCTCCACATCTAAATCCATCCGCAGAAAACACTCGTAGAACATTATGTTAGCAGAACTGCCCGTATCCACCAGAATCCTCTCAACATCATAGCCCGCAATCTCCGCTGTCACTACCAGAGCATCGTTATGGGGAACCAATATGCCCTGAGAATTTGCTGCACCAAACTTCAACTCTGGCATGGCATGAGCAATCTGGACCTCCGCTACACTCTCTCAATCTACTCTTAAGTTAGCTCGTCTAGCCCCATTGGAATCCCCATCTGTCGGCCCCCCAGCTATCATATGGATCACTCCCCTCTTGGGAGGTCTCTCCCATGCTTTTCTTGCCTCCTTTTCATTTCTCCTCCCTCAACATCATCTCTCTCCTCCCTGTTTTGCGCTACGAACTCCTTCAAGTGTCCGACCCTTATCAGTCTCTCGATCTCATCCTTAAGCTCCTTCCAGTTGTTCGTCCAGTGCCCATAATCACAATGATACCTACAATAAGGATCACCTTCCACAGGCACCTTTCCTGACTTCTTAAGTAAGGGTTGAGGTTTGCCAAACATATTAGTTTCTGCGCGCCTCTCCAATATCTTAAACATCTACCCCCTTGGTGATGTAAACGGAGTATAATGCTCATACATGAACCCCATACGCCCCCTATCATCACTCGTATAATCTTTGCCTCCTGACCTTCTGTCATCTGGCCTATTTTTCCGGTAGTAATTCTGGGTACTATTGCATGTTCGTCCTGCTTCTTTCCCTGAGCCCGATCGTGCGCCTGGAAATCTGCCTCCGTTTCTTCCATATTCATATACTTGGTGCACATTTCCAATAATTCATCATAGGATCGGGCAGGCTTTTTAGCTAGTGAATATCTGCAATGGCCTGCCTTCAACCCCCGTGTCAGCCCCCCGGCCTTGATTTCTTCGGTCGCCGTGGGTACCTCCACACACGCGCGAGTAAACCTGGCCACATATTCCCTTAGGGACTCATTTTCACGCTGCTGCATGTTCATGAGGGACATATACATCTTCTTATGTTTCTTCACGCTAGAGAACTGATTGATAAATAGCGAACTAAATGCGTCGAAGCTGTGGACAGATCCTGCAGGTAGCTGATGGAACCAGTCCTGAGAGGGACCCTTCAAGGTTGTCAAAAAGGCTCTGCAACAGACGCTATCGCTATATCGATGTAAGGCCGTGACATTCTCAAAACTCCGCAAATGCCTTGCCGGATCTGAGGACCCAACGTAATATATACTCGGCTCCCTAAAATTGTACGGTAAATCGGCACCCAAGACGACATCAGCGAAGGGATGACCTTGCATCCTGAGATGTCGCCTGTCTTTCACCCTTGCTTGGAGCTCTTTAATTTGTTCGCCATCTGCTCCATCATCGCATCCCTAGACGGCCTCGGAACCATTGGCGATATCACCGACCTCTCCTCTTGCTCATCCTTGCGGTGACTACCTCCTCTTAAAGGCCTAGACAACCCAGGGACATGCTGCTCGACCCTAGCAACTGGCTGCTCCCCAGCCACAATAGGCCGTTCCACAACCTCAACGGATCGCTCCGCCTCCGCAGTGGCCTTTCTATTATCGCGGCAGGCTTCTCCACTATCGCCAAGTCTCGCGCAGCCAATGCCCGACCTACCGCCTCTGGGACGATGCGATCCAACTCTCCTGTAGTCATCTGCATCACCGGCCCTCCACCCTCCGGCACTACTTCTGGCACCGATGTTCGTATCACCGTCTCCTGACTCGCTCCCTGGGTCGCCAACCCCTGCTCTGATTCGATGGGGGAACTGGGGGTACCCCTTGTATCGTAATAGGGGGCGTAGTCATCGAGCTCTCTCCGACAACCCATCCCTTCAGCGGCCCTCCACCATAGGACGTATTCGCTACTCATGCCTCATCTAAACTATCATTCAAGTGTTGGTGTTATATACTTAATGTAATATCCCAATCAGTTATTAAGTTATAAGTTATAAGTTTGACTTTAAGTTTAA